>PVKU01003720.1:0-169024 GCA_004027475.1 Anoura caudifer
AGTAGCATAGATGGTAGGTAGAAAATAGACAGGGGGAGGGCAAGAGTAGTGTGGGAAATGTAGAAGCTAAAGAACTTATGACACATGGGCATGAACTAAAGGGGGGAATGTGGGTGGGAGGGGTGTGCAGGGTGGAGGGTAATGAAGGGGGAAAATGGGACAACTGTAATAGCATAATCAATAAAATATAATTAAAAAATACTTAAAATATACAAAATATATTCTTTAACCACACATTGATCACTTTAAATTAGAAAATAAGGACAAAAATAGCTAGAAAATCTCCCAACTTAATTTGAAAATTAAGCAGCACACTCCTAAATAACCCAGGGTCAAAAAAGAGATCACAAATGATATCAGAAAACATTTCTAACTGAATAATAATTTAAAAATTAAAAATTGTAAAGTGGCTTAGAGGGAAATTATATCTAATGTTTATATTAGAAAATAAGTTTTTTAAAAATAATTACCTAAGTTTCTACTTTAAGAAGCTAAAAAAAAAGAAATAAATTAAACTCCAAAATATAGAAAAAGAGGGGAAGCTTCTGGTCAAGAGAGTGGCAGAGGTAAATGCAGTACTTGTATCCTCCCACAACCACATCAAAATCACAACTAAACTACAGAACAACCATCATGCAGAACCCCCTGAAATCTGGCTGAATAGAAATCTCACAACTAGGGATTTAAAGAAGCCACATCAAGATTGGTAGGAGGGGCAGAGACACAGAATGGGCTGGTCCCTCACCCTCATATGGTGGTTAAAAATCAGGAAGGATATCTCAGCTGCAGAGGACCGCCTTGAGGAGTGAGAGGTACCATCCCCACACCAGGCCCCCAAGCCCAGGATTCCAGTGCCAAGAAGAGAAGTCCCCATAACTCCTGGCTGTGAAAACCAATGGGGTTGAGTGACACAGGAATTCTGGAGTCCCTGGAAGTTCCTCTTAAAGGTCTGTGCACAGACTTACTGGGACTCACTTCCTGTGAGTTCTAGCACTGTGGAAGGTACTTGAAAGGCACCTTGAACATACAGGGAGGAACCAAATTGTCTGGCATGAAGGCGAGGGCTGGAGGAGCAGCTTTCTTCCAGAGGGAAGTGCTGCAGAGGCCATTGTTGCTAGGCTGAGCACTACCCAACAGAACCGGCAGGTAGATGCCCTACCTGAATCTCCTCTAGTCTGGCTGACACAATTCGCCCACCCTGGTGATACCCCTGTGTCCCTGCTCTACCCAACTTGCAGGACCACTCAAGCTGTTTCCAGTGGCTTTTCCATGTAAATCATCTGTCTTGGCACGTGCTGAGGACATTCCCAAAATCTCTCAAAGATTCACAAACCCCAGATAAACAGCAAATGGCCTTAGTGTGCCCACACATCTTAGTAAGTGGCCCCAGGCCCAGCACTAACAGCAGATGGCCTTGGTTCACAGCTTGGCCTCTCCCAGGTACCTCCAAGCCCAGCACAAGTAGCACCATCTGGAGATCATTTTATAGTTCAAGCCAGGTGGCCCCAGGTAGGACACAGGTGGCAGCTGATCTTGGCCTGTACCTCTAGGGAGGCCCCAGAGCCAGCACACCCAATGGACAGCTCCAGACTACACCAAAGTACAACCCAACCACCCCTTCAAGTGACACACTCAGAGGGCAGACTCAAAAGACACCAGAGCTCCAATGAAGTGAGTGCTGCTCCATGGGGTTTGGCCCCTCCACAGCAGATCCTCCCCCATGGTCACAGCCAGGCCCTACAGCTCATCAGCCTGGGGGTAAATTCCTCCCATTGAGGTGACAACAGCAATGAAGGATCAACTACAACAGGAGAGTGCACGCAGCACACACAGGGTTGCACCTGGAGCACCCAGATCACGTGATCCAGGAGGTGGCACTACTGAGCCCCACAGGACAGCTACTACATTAAGCCACTCTACCAAGACCAGGAGACATAGCAGCTCTTCTTAATACATAGAAACAAACACAGGGAAGCTGCCAAAATGAGGACAAAAAATGTTTCAAATGAAAGAACAGAACAAAACTCCAGAAAAAGAACTGAACAGAACAGAGGCAAGCTATCTACCAGATACAGAATTCAAAACACTGGTTATAAGGATGTTCAATGAACTTGTGGGAAGAATAAAAGAATTGAGTGAGAACTTCAATAAAGTGACAGAAAACATAAAAGCAGAGATAGAAAAAATAAAAAAAGAACCAGTCCGAAATGAAGGATGCGGTAACTAAAATGAAGAATATATAAGGAATCAACAGTAGAGTAGATGAAGGGAAGGATCAAGTCCATAATTTGGAAGATAAGACACCAGAAATACTGAATGTTCCTCCTAAGATTGGGAATAGGTTCAGGATAAATTTTTAAAAAATCAGAAAAACAGAAAAAAAAGAATTAAAAAAATGAGGATAATTTAAGGAGCCTCTGGGACAAATTCAAACATACCAACATTTGCATCATGGGAGTATCAAAAGGAGAAGAAAGAGAGCAAGGAATTGAAAACCTATTTTAAAAAATAATGATGGGAAACTTCCCTAACTTGGTGAAGGAAACAGACATACAAGTCCAGGAAGTGCAGAGAACCCCAAACAAGATGAAACCAAAGAGACTCACACCAAGACACATTACATTAAAGTGCTAAAGGTTAAAAAAAGATAGAAAAAGAGAAAAACAAATTAAAGGCAGAAATCAATAAAATAAAAAACAAACAATAGAAAAAGTAACATTTGAGAAGCTGTCACAGTCTGGAAGAGCCCAAGGAGACATGACAACTAAATGCTATGTGCTATTCTAGATGGGATCCTGAAACAATAAATGGGCATTAGATAAAAACAGGAAATTTGGATTAAAAATAGACATTAGCTAAAAATAATGAGTGGAATCTAAGTGAACAAAATAAACTAATGAGCAAAATAGAACCAGAAACATAGAAACATGGAGCAGACTGACAGCTCTAAGAGGGGAGGGGGGAACTGGTTGAAAGAAGATAAAGGGATTAGTCAAAGAACTCATATGAACAGTCCATGGACATGGACAGTGGTGTGGGGAGTGACTATGGGAGTGGGAAGGCTGGGTGGAGGGAGGCAAAGAGGGGAAAATTGGGGCAACTGTAATAGCATAAACAATGAAATACTGTTAAAGTAATAATGTACAACTATTAGTTCATTAGTTATGACAAATGTACCTTAGTAATGTAAGTTGTTAATATTAGGGGGGACTGGGTGCAGGATATATGAGTGTTCTCTGTTACATCCTTATGACTTTTTATAAATCTAAATCTATCCATCCCAAATCATTTTATGAAGCCAGAGAAGCCTGATCCCAAAACCTGAAAGGAACATTACAAGAAAAGAAGATTACAGACCGATACCATTCATGATATATCTATGATAGGGATTGTAGAAATTAACAAAGTACAATTTATCCCAGAAATGCAAGACTGGTGCAACAATTGAAAATCGATCTATTTAATTCACCACATTAACAAAATAAAAGAGAAAATTATATGATCATCTCAACTGATGGTCCAGAAAAAAGCATTTGACAAAATCCAATTCTCATTCCTAATAAAAACTTTCAGCAAACTAGGAATAAAAGGAATTTTCTCATTCTGATAAAAAGCATCTATAAAAAACCCCACAATTAACACCATACTTACTGGTGAAATACTGAATGTTCCTCCTAAGATTGGGAATAGGTTCAAGATAAATAAAAAAATCTATGAGCTACTTGGATTTGTAAAAAGTATTGTATATCCCAAATTTAATTTAATATTTATTGAGTACTTACTAGGTGCATAAGAGTTGCCAGGTGGTGGGAACTCTTTTTTTAATGGTAAAAAGCAGTCCATCTGTCAAGGATTTTTTTAAAAAATTAAAAAGTAAGACGCATACTCATTAAAGACAACTGAAGTCAATTTAATATATGCTAGAGGGCTAAAAAAGACAAAAGATGATAAATAGCTCAGGCTTTCAGAATCTAGATTGTGTAGGTCACGGACTCACATACTAAGTAGTTTAAATGTTTTTCTATAGGCAAGAGGACTTTCCTAGCCCCTGCTTTAGGTCTCGAGCAGAGGAATGGTACAATGAGGATCCTACAATCACAGCATCAAGAGCACATTTTGCAAATATGTCAGGATGTCTGCAGCTCTGTGCTTTTACTATCATTTTATTCCAAAGCAGCTGGTGATCAGAGAAGTTAATTGATCTTCTCAAAGCTCCAAAGCAAATAAATACAAACTGAACGTGCAGAGTCAGTGTGTGGATGTAAAAGAACCCAGATTTCCTTCAACCATAGAATTTCCGTTGTCCCAGCTACTTCTATTCTTGAAGAGTAGAATGGGGCAGGAGTCACTCTCCGCTTTTGACAGTGCAGTAAGTCAGAAATACCTAATACTGAAAATCTGTCTTCAGACAATGGTAACCAGGGAAATATGGAAACACTAGAGGAAGGGGGTAAAGAGTTAAAATTGGCTACAAGGAACAGATGGTCTTCTCTACTGCATTCCCACCTTCCTTTCTCTCCTTCTTACACCTACTCACCCACCCATCCAAGTGTACGCCTGTATACACACACATGCACACACACGTACTTCCTGAGCTCCCTCCCTGCTGCCTGCCAGTACTATCAACTAATCCACTGGTAGAGAAACCCATCACCTCCCGATTTTCAGTGGTTAATTGGAAGGCCATCCCCTGGAATGAGTATAAGCAAATGGATAAATTAATTATTATTTGAGTAAAAACAGAATAGATGCTGATAATGAGCAGTGATAAAGGGAGGGTCTTCAAGGCTCTCCGTAGACAGAGTCCAGAATGATGATTCTCACCCTGTAGGGGGAATCCTATGACCTTCTGGAGTGTGAGGTTAGACTCATCCGGGAAACCAAGTGCCTGATTCTTAACAAACATTTGGCACATGAATAATTGTCCCTACCGAATAATGTCACAGAGAGAAAACATGCCAGACTAGAGAAGTTTGGGGGTCAGTCCACACAGAGGGCAGAATCTTAGTCCCAGAGGAAAACAATCAAAGGGTTTTGTAGGGTGACCATCAACCCAATTTCAGCAGTGGAAATGCCATGTCTGGGGAAACCCCTCAGCCCTGGACAAACCAGGGCAGTGGGTGATCCTAGCTGGGGGAGGCTCTTGATCACCAAGACCTGGAAGGTCAACTGGAAGGTGACAAGCCCCACTCCAACACTTACATTCTGTAGAGTCCCAGGGCCCCAGAAATTGTTCATTTATGTGAGTCGGGAAAGAGGAGACTCCACATCCTTCCTCCAGAATCCACTGCAATGGGAGCGAGCTCAGGAGCAATACTGTCACTGAAGTATTCAGTGATAGGTTTTTCCTTCCAGTGGTCCAGTAGTTTCCAGAGTCCTGTATGTGTGTGTGTGTTGGGGGGGAGGGGGGATTCTCCCCCACCCTCCACCCCTGGCTCTTCTATTTCACCTCTCAAGGGAGAGAATATGACAGAGTAGAACACAAAGAAACAAAGTTGTCTTCCTGGTTTGGGTTTCCAAAAGCTGATGCCCTGGAGGAAAAATAGAGTAAGGCCCCACACCCTGCCTCCTTGTGAGTCTCAGGGAGGCTGCAAGATACCAGGGAGAAAGTGGCTGTGTTGTTCATGTAGAATAACTACAGCTGAGACATCCTGCCAGAGCCTCCCTTGTCCTGGCCAGGCACACAAGCAGAGCCACCAAAGCTAAAGTGGCCATGATGAAGGGAATAACCTTCATGCACAGGTGAGCAAGATCCAGGCAGGACACCTACAGACAAATAACAGCAAGGAACACAGCCCTGCTCCATCGATTTATAAGGCACCTTGACACTGGAACTGGGTATGACCCCAAGGGTAAAAGAAACTCTTAAATGAACTAAAATTGAGCTTCTGTGACCATGGGGTTCTGAAGTAATTGAGTTATAGAAGAAGTCAGCTGCATTCCTTACACATCTGAATCCGTAAGCTGAGATTTACCTACTACCAGCCTCCCACAGTGGAAGGAACACAGGATTTAGAGCCTGAGACCCATTTCTGAGTCCTGACACCACCACTTCAAAGCCATGTTACTCACTGGGGATTCTCCCTGCCAAATCACAGGAATTCTGTTTCATTTTCTCTCATTCTGCCCTTTGTGAAGAGGCAGGACAGCTGATATTACCACCCCCACCCCACCACCAACCCTTCAACAGCTGTTTAGTCCTCCCTCAACCTTCTGAGGACCAAACAATGCTACTCTTTAAAAATCAGCTTACATTTGTCTACTGAATGCAAGGATGACAGACTGAATGGGCACTGGCGACCTGATTGAAAACTTGACCAAGAGCCCCTTTGCCAGCAGGGAAAGTGATTCTTATTTTAGAGAGCTGCCACGGCATGCCTAGCCAACACAACCTCGTGTGCAACCTGTCCTTTGTGCCCTTGAACTGCGAACATCTTTGAGCTCCCCACCATCACCTGCAGCTGCCCCAAAGCTGAGTCCCACCTCGTGACAAAATGAGGATGTCACTTACCTCTAGGTTTCCCCCCTAGGCCAGTATGTATCCACCAGGGATAGTGTAGCCTCAATTTGGGTTTCCTATGTAAGGTTCGAGAGCACCAATTCCACTGAGATAATATGTGTTATGTGAAAATTAGCTGGGCCTTTTATGGTCAGATAAGTTTGGGAAATTCCAGGATAAGTAAAGTCACAGGGGTTTCTTTACCACAGGACTCCCCAGAGCCCTGAGAATGTTGACAATTGTCATAGTGTCAATGTGCACTATGATTCTTCAAAGGGGAGGAGCAACGGAATGCGATGTTTCCCAAGCTTGTATGGCTCAGACTGACATGGAGCCCATGCTTTCCCAGACTGTTACGAACGTGCTGTGCAGGGCAAACGGAATGTTCCATGTTTCCAGCAGGGGGACACATCTACTGCTTCTCCCTGATTTGCAAAGCTAGCCATTCTCAGAGAATGGAGTTGCGTAGGGCCCTTTCCTCTCAGAAAGTGCCAACTACTACCCAAGATGCTTTTCTGAGAGTTAGCAGACTCCTGAATATTTCTAAGGCTATCTGCTTCAGTGTGATGACAAACAGATGATTAATTGAGCACTGGTCCAAGCCTCTGACTGACAACCTTGGCTGTGCGTTATAATAACCCACATTCGTTTCCTAGGGCTTCTGTGACAAAGCACCACCACCGGCGTGGCTAAAAACAGAAATTCATTCTCTCACAGTTCTGGAGGCTAGATGTCCGAAATCAAAGTGTCCCTCTGGAGGGCTCTGAGTGAGAGCCTGCTCTGTGCCTTTCTCTTGGCTTCTGGTGGCTGTTGGTAATGCTTGGCCTTTCTTGACTTGTAGATGCATCGCTCCAACTCTGCCTCCCCTGTTACATGGCGCTTCCCGTGCCTTTTCACACTGTTTGCTCTCCATGTCTACCTTTCTGTCTCTTCTCTTCATATAAGGATTAAGCACCCACCCTACACCAGTATGACCTCATCTTAACTAATTACATCTGCAAATGATCCTATTTACAAACTTCACATTCTGAAGTTCCAGAAAGGACCTGAACTTGGGAGGGGACACAATCCAACCCAAGGACTTTTGTACAATCTATACTCCAGGCCAACTGTGACAATCCTCACCTCTGGGAATGGGGCCCAGACATCAATATTCTTGAAAGACCTGCAGATAATTCTGATGGGCAGCCAAGTTTGAGAAGCATGTGATAAGGACTGCATGTGTATTTCCCCTTTAGTCCTTGTAATAACTTTATAGATGAGATTTCTGAGACTTAGAGGAGCTAAAAGAAACTTGGCTGAGGTTACACAGCTAGGAAGGGATAGAGCTGGGATCCAGACAGAGGCGTTCACTCCTAGCCTAAGCATATGAGCCTTGCAGACTCAAAGCTGAGCTTTGCAAGAGCAGCTGAGCAATCCGGTAGAAGGCACCCACAGCCACCGCAGCAATAGAAGGGTTAAACTGGCTTTCTTTGGGGAGCATCCCCCATTCTGGCTCTGATCCTAGCCCCACTCACCCTTCCGCACTCTCAGAACAACTCCTCCCATCTGGCCCCACCCAGGGAATGGGGAGACAAACGTGTCTCTGAATCGCCACGTCCAACCCAGCCCGCCATGTGACTGCAGATTTTAATGGTAACTACTGCACCAAACAAAAAGAGTCTCTTGTGTCCATAATGGGAAAAGTAGCCCAAATCTAAGACACAGCTATAGCCCTGACCAATGGGTAATAGGGAAGAGGGGAGGGAACAGGATCAACTCAAAGACTTCTCATCAAGCAGGTTGGTTGTCAGGTTTTGGGGCATTTCTCTGGCCAGTTCCCAGGACAGCAGCACCAGAGACCCAGTCAGGCCTGACCCCAGCTATGCAGGGACCCAGCTGCTTTGAACCAGATCAGGCTTACCAGACTTACTACTTGCAGAGGCCAGAGCAGCGCCACCTAGAGGATGTCATCAAAATGCAACTTTATCTCCCACTGTCCATTTGTGTTCGTAGAGAAACTAGATCTCTCATACATTGCTGTGAAGTGTAAAATGCTCAGCCACGCTGGAAAAAATCAGACAGTTTCTTGACAAACTAAACTTCCAACTACCATGTGACCCAGCAACTACATTCCCAGTCATTTATCCAAGTGAAATGTAGACAGGCTCACACAAAAACGTGGACACACAGCTGCTTTATTTGTAATAGCCAAAAACTGAAAACGGACTAAACGTCCTATAACGGGTAACTGGTTAAATAAACTGGAGTACATCCATACTATGGACTACTTAGTCAGCTGAAGAAAGGGAGGAAGGAAGGAAGGAAGGAAGGAAGGAAGGAAGGAAGGAAGGAAGGAAGGAAGGAAGGAAGGAAGGAGAGAGAAAGGAAGAAAGAAAGAAAGAAAGAAAGAAAGAAAGAAAGAAAGAAAGAAAGAAAGAAAGAAAGAAAGAAAGAAAGAAAGAAAGGAAGGAAGGAAGGAAGGAAGGAAGGAAGGAAGAAGTACTGCTACATACAACAACTTGGGTGAATCTCCAGAGAATCAGGCTGAGTGGAAAAAAATAAAATCAATTCCAAAAGGTCACATACCATTTAATTCCATTTATATAACATTCTTGAAATTCCAAAATTATACACATGGAGAGCAGATTGGTGGTTACCAGGGGTTAAGGATGGGGCGTGGAATGGCGGAGGTGGGGTGTTGGGTTAAGAGAGGAGGGATCTCTGTTGTCCTGTCAAAGATCGGTAGTGAGGTCATCGTCCTGCTTGTGAGATTGTACTATAATTTAGCGAGACATTTTCCTTGGGGAGAACTGGATAAAAGGTATGCAGGATCTCTCTATACGATTTCTTACAACATGTGAAAGAAATCTACAACTATCTCCAAACACAAAGTTTACTTTTTTCATTTTTTATTTTTCAATTACAGTTACATACAATATTTATTAGTTTTAGGTGTGCACCTAGTGATTAGAGATTTATATAACTACAAGGTTCTCACCCCAATAAGTCTAGTACCCATATGACAAAAATTTATTTTTTTCAAAGTTTTATTTATTTATTTTTAGAGAGAGGGGAAGGGAGGGAGAAGGAGAGGAAGAGAAACATCAATATGTGAGTGAAACATCAATTGGTTGCTTCTCACACACCCCCAACTGGGGACCTGGTCCACAACCCAGGCATGTGGCCTGACAGGAATTCGAACTAGTGACCTTTCAGTTTTCAGAACAATGCACAACCCACTGAGCCACACCAGTCAGAGCAAAAGTTTAATTTTTTTTTAAGTTTTTAAAATGTACTCATTGAAGAAATTTTCCACTTGTCCCTGGATCAAAATCCTGGAAGGCCCTAAGATTTTCTTGTTTACCCTTAGTCCTAGGGTTATTATGTCAACAAACATAGCTTCCATTTCATATTAGAATGCTCATCCCTATGTAATAGTCAAATCTCCCAAACTAACCTGGAGGTGAATAGTCTCTCTTCCCTCACATAGAGCCAGTTAAAGTAGAGCCCCTGCCACCTGGGGCAGGTGTGGGGCTTCCCTTCTGTCACTCACCAACTCCTCCTTGCAGTGGGAGGGAGAGAGATGGAAAGGGGATTCCAGAAAGTTCATCCCTGAAGAAATGTTTTGCAATGGTTCTTCTCTCTCAAGTGTGTTTTCTTTTGTTCTTTGGAGAATTCACTGCTGGCCAGACAGTGACTCCTGTGACGTGTGTTGCATTAACTCCTCTGATGATGCCCCCTTGTCAGCCCTCAGTTTGCCATGGCGCTATCCACAGATCCTCGTCTTCTGTCCTGTCAGACTCAGGCAGTGCGGGCCTGTCTGCAGACCAGAAGAAGTCTCCAGGCTCTCCCTCCACCGCGGGGAGCCTGTTTCTCAGTCTCTGAATGTCCAGGGGAGTCACACACGGGTTCACACACCCTCACTGCAGAGGACCCCCATTAAGGCCTCCTTGTAATCCTGAGGGATGTCCCCTGACAGGGTTGAGGTGAGGAATGGAGACCCCCACCAGGGACTCAGCACAGCTTTTCCCGAAGAAAATCTTCACAAAATGTTCTCACCATCCACACACGCACATTTCTGTCATCTTTATGAGCTTCAGAATCAGCTCTCCAGTTTTCAGTCACTTCCTTTGAGTGTCTTCCATCAATGCCTTGTAGAGGCTTCATGCAAACTGCCACAATGACCTCCTGTCACCTGAACAGCACTGGAGGGTGAGAGTGAGGAGAGATGCAGAGAAGAGGTTAAAAGAAAACAGTTAAGAATCAGAAGAGAAAAAAATTAGTAGATATGGTCTAAAACTGATAGATCAAGAAATGGTAACAGATGGGTGTGAATGTCAGAAAAAAAAAGAATTGCCCTGGCTGGTGGCTGATTGGTTGGAGCATCATCCTATATACCAAAGGTTACGGGTTCGATCCCCAGGTGGGGCATGTGCTGATCACTGTTTCTCTCTCATATCAATGTTTTTTTTCCTCTCTCTTTCTCCCTTTCTCTCTAAAAAAGCAATAAAAAGATATCCTTGGGTGAGAATTAAAAAAAATCTTGACCACAGACCTGAAATAACAGCCTGTGACATGGGACTGGATGCTGAAGGGTGGGTAGAAGACAAGTTTTTCATCGAGTTTTTCATAAGTCTCTTAGCTCTATGACTGTTTTCCTTTGTGTGTGTCTATGACTTTGAGGTAAATAAAAATTCATTCACTTTTCAAGTTGGGAACAAAAGTATATAACACACAGGGTGATGAAATAATATGTGTAAGAAGTGTAATACAATCCCTGTCAAAATGATGCACCCTCGTGAACTCCTCAGTCTCAGAGCTCACTACTTCGGAGTCATTTTTGATTACTCTCCCTCTCACAGTCTCTTCATGAAAAGGTATCTGAGAAAACAGCCAGTATCTCACACGCTTCACTTTCTTTTCTTATTTCCCCTCTACTTTATATGTTATTAGTTTCTTGTAGCTACTTAACAAATAACCACGAAGTAGGTGGCTTCAAACAACAGAAATTTGTGCTCTCACTGTTCTAAAAGCCAGAGGTTCAAAGCCAAAGTGTCAGCAGGGCCACCGTTTGTCCTCGCCTCTTTCAGCTCCCGCAGGCCCCCTGCAGGCCTCAGCTGGTGGTCACATCACTACAATCTCTAAGACCACATTGTCTCTTCTTCGGTCTCAAAACCTCCATGCCTCTCACATATAGGGACATTTGTGATTGTGATTAGGCTCTACCAGATAATCTAACATCATTTCCTCATCCCAAAATCCTTAGCTTAATCTCATCTGTAAAGTCCCCCCCCCCCCCGGAATTCATCAGGTAACAGCCCCAGTTTCCAGGGAGGGATTAGGGCCTGGACATATTTTTTGTGGGAGGTGGGAGGGCACCATTCAGCACACTATGCTGTATCTAATTTACATCATTTTATGCCTGGATCATACTCTCCTGGTCTCTAATTTATTCCACTTACAGTGACTGAGACAATCCTGTGTCTACATCACTTTCGTCACATCCCACCATGGCTGAAACCCGAGGTCAGGTTCCCTCTTGCCACTGAATCAGAGCCAGCTACACCTTGAAGAGGCCTGAGACACCCTCTGCTGCCTGTCCTCTGATGAGGAACTAGAGGCTTCTGGACTCAGGGAGCTTACCCAGGTCACAAAGCTCAGCGGTAAGAGTGTGAGGGGATCTCTTCATTTCTAAGCCAAAGTGGATCTCCCAACACCATCCCCATCACTCAGATTTGTCCCCCATTGTCCTCACTGCAGCCCTAAGCTCCCATCACCTAACCCTAATGCTTCCAGCCCTTTTTGTTTGTATATGTACAAGAAATCTCACCTTCAAGTCTGATGCCAAAATTGCCTCTTTCAGGAAGTCTTTTTCTGGTTAAGTATGTCTAACTCCAATCATTTCTTTGTTCCATGTTTCCTCAGAACTTCTATGTTAACTTAGGGCTATACTAATCTCACTCACCTATTTGTGGACTTTTAAATATTTTAATTTTGTGTCCTGTCTGCAAGGTTACTGCCAGATTTTCTATACCTTTTGATACCCTTTTCCATACTGCTCAGTAAGAAACTGCCCACTTGCTTGCTCTCTCATCTCACTTTCTCCCTCTCTCTCTCTCTCTCACACACACATACACCACACACATGCATGCTGACACACGCAACTTGCTGTTGCTGCTTCTTAAATGCCCTTGACTCAGGGTGCACGTTCTAGAACCACAGTCAGATGTGTCCGGACTGAACGTGTGACAAAAACCTGACCCATTCCTATTGTGATGAAAGAAAAATTTTGTTGGAAATCATTTGTGTGGTTTTTCTTCTGAATTTCTGACTATGTTGCCATCACCCTAGAACTGCCAATAGCACCCAGAGACTCCCATCTGCCTGAAAAAGCAGATTTTTTACAGAAGGAATGCAAAATGAATGGCACAGATCACTTCCAGCGCGTAGTGTTCAGAAACCAGGTGAAACAGCAAAACAGCAGCCTTGAAGGCATGCTCGTGTCTCAAAAGCAGATGTTCCCAACTCTGCCGTGTTCCCTTGAACCCCTTAGCACTCATCTGTCACTGTGAATGATCAAGGACCAAGCCTGGATGACACTCCTGCATAAAGGCTCTACAGTCACTTAGAAGAGTCTAGGCTCCTCCATGAGGCAAGAAGACCAGAGTGCTTGCTACCGCAAGGAAGGAGAGCACCACACACAAAGTGAAGGAAGGGTCCATCCCTTTTCCTGCCTGGCAATGATGGGAGAGGAGGGCAGGAGACAAGGCTGTGAGATGTGTGTCCTTCTCTGAGCTTCGGCGTTGAATCAGTGAACCTAACAGATGAGGCGGCATGGCTCCTGCCCCCTAGGTAGATTTCTGGAAAAAGAATAATTCAGGCTGCCTGCACCAGCCTAGGGCCAGGCCACATCCGCATGGCCATACAACAAGGATGGAACAAGCCGGGCCCCTCAGGTTTCACTGTTCCAAGCCACCTTCACTTCCAGCCTGTCAGGGGCCTGGGTCTGATGACCGAAGCCACTGAGAGTCAGAGGTCTGGCAGGGACAAGCGCTTGATCAGGTCCAGGTTACAGCAGCCACCGCGGAGGCACAATGCCTGAAGCAGGCAGAAACCCCTACGAAGAGGCAGCCACCTGAGGCCACACCCCCCATAGCCCTGGGCGCTGGCTCCTCCCCCCACCCCAGGAGGCCTGGGAGCCACAGCCCCTCCCTCACAGTCCGGATGCGTACCACACACCAGATGCCACTTCAGGGAGAGAAGCTGTAGGAGGATGGAGGCAATCTGAGATTCAAAGCATTTTTTTCCTAGAAAGACTGAGCAGTCCTTGAAGGCTCCGTTTAAATGCTCAAATCAGACATTCGCTCAAACCAAATTAGACATTTAGTTATTTTTTTCCACTGTCGGGTAGGGAGGAGGGAAATCAGGAATTAAACTAAAGCAGCTATAAACAAAATATAGAAATTACATTTCCTCTTCATTTCCAAGCTGCAGTGAAAGTTAAAATTTTCAAAGCCATTACACCAGGGTGTTCTTCTGGGGGAGACCAACAGCATTGAATTAATTTCTGAACTCCAAACTACCCAGTTAACGATAAGGACAGAAATTCTGCCCCTACGTACAGAGAAATGATTTACTTAGCAATGGGTCACTGATTTATTATACCAGCTGTAGGTAAATTAAATTTTAAAACTCAAATTGATTTCATTTCCAGTCACTAAATATCCAGGCAGCTTGCTGCATTAATTAGAATTGACGTGGAGGTTAATAATTTCACCCTCTGACCTCCACCTCTTCAAAATCGGATGCCCTGCTATTTCTGCTGATAACATGATGGGGCGGAGGTGGGGGAGCTTGGGAGTGGATCAGGAAGCAGGGGTCCAATGAATCATCCAGGAAATGAATTGTTCACAACATCCTCCCCTCAAGCCTGAGCAGGGTATGTTATCATGTTGGCGGCCAACAGCAGGTGCACTGGAGTGATACAGCTGCACGAGGTAGAAATCAATGAAGCCCCACCACCTGCACAGGGGCCCTCTCTCTTCCCCTCAGCACCTGGTGACCTCCCAACGCAGACTTTACCTTGGGAGACAGCCAACAGCAGCCCATCCCCGAGAGGCTCGGGCAGAACAAAGCTCCAGCCAGAGGCTAGCGGCTACCCCAGGATGGGGGTTAGGAGCACCACGGCGGTGCAGGGGGGGGAAGTAGGGTCGGGCACCAATGAGCTGAGGCCCTGCTGATGTCAGGTGCTTGGTAGACAGATGGATCTCTGGCTTATTAAATTCCTAGGAGCAAAAAAATCATCAAAGCCCCCTCATCAAAAAGCGCCTGGTACATCAGGCCCCGGCTCTAAGCTGTCTCCCAGATGCTGTTCTAAACGGAACATATGAGGTTAATTGCATTTTTTTTTTTTTAGTTCCTCTGTAGGCAGAGCTGTGTTTGGCAGGAGGTTGGAAGGTAAAGTTGCGGAAACCATTTGTGAAAATTAGGTGAGAAAACATCTCTTTCCTTCATCAGCTGCCAGGTTCTGTTGAATCCTCTTCCAAATGTTCTTTTTTTGGATGAAGTACCAGACATTTGACTAAAATCTCCTAACTCCAAAGACCATAACCACTTTGCATATACCTGCATAGATCTGGATTCAAATGCTGCTGGCGACAGGCAAGGGATATAGCAGTTCAGCGAGAGGCACATCTGTTTCCATCTCCACTTTGCCCAGTTCTAAATGCTCACCATCATAGTCTAAAAAACAAGTCCAGGATATGTATTTTCCTTGAGATGATACTGTAAATGGTGGTCAGAATCCCAAGTTCATTCAAGTGCCCCTGGGACTTGGTGGAAATTTCACTTCAGCGTGTAAACACCTTTGTTGGAGTTTCTGCTCTGCCTCTTTCTAACTACAGTATTCTGGATAACTCACTTCTCTGAGTTGCAAAATAAGAATCATATTAATAGTCGACAGGCCTACTTCAATTCAATGAACCACATGTGAAAAGCTATAGGCAAAACTGAAGGTTCAAGTGTGAAAAGCATCTGTCACCAAGCTTTAGTGTCCCACCGGCCTGGCTCTTCTGAGCCTCTAGCTAGGTGTCCTTGGGCAAGTTTCTCCACCTTAAGATCGGATAACCCTGGAAGGCTCTGGAGTCAGACTAATCTGAATAAAGTCCAACTGTGCCATTTACTAGCTATCACCTTTGAGTAAGTTACTGACCTTTCCTTATTGGTTAGAAAAGGGAACCATAATAGCAGTTTCATAAACTTGCTGTGACTGTTAAAATGAAAACATGTATGTATATTTCTTGGCACACTGCCTGGGATAAAGGGCTCAGTTCAGGTAGTTAGATTGTTGTTCTTGTTATGTTGTTGTTTTTTTTTTTAATTAAAAAGTAGTTTATCGTGAGAACAGTTAGCAGGGGGCACTTTGAACAGTACTTAGTAGAGGCAAAGTAATTATTTTCTTTCCTCAGCAGAAACCTTTAAGGAGCAAGGAGTACAACAGATAAAGTGAGAACTTTTTTTAAAAAATGAGTTCCTCTTGTATCTACTGTGCCTTTAGCTTGAAATAATCTTCGTGCCAAAGTGGCACATTTGGTAGATAGATAGATAGATAGATAGATATCTCCCCCATATACATATCCCATATATACTACATACAATTCGAGCTGCAAGCCCTTGCTTTGTCTGAAATGATTATATACTATCTATATAATATATAGGTGTAGTATATATATATTGCAAATATATATAAATAATGCAAATTTGATATGCTGAGAACCCCAGACATTAGGGCACAAGATCCGAAGAGGGATCATCACTTGGAAAGAACTTAAAAATTCCCAGTCAGGTCACATGCCTGGGTTGCAGGATAGTTTCCCAGCAGGGGATGCACGAGAGGCAACCATACATTGGTATTTCTCTCCCTCTCTCCTTCCCTGCCCCTCTAAAGATAAGTAAATAAAATCTTAAAAAAAAAAAAAAAGAAAGAAAGAACTTAAAAGGGCAGGTTGGCCTGGAATTGTCATGGACTTTGTCTGCCATGCTAAGAATTTGGGCTTGACTCTGGGCCAGTGTCTCCTAAGACAGGGCTCATGGTCTGTCTCCATTAGAAGGACCTAGAATGTCTGTTGGGAAAGCAGGCCCCTGGGCCCCACCTTCGAGTTACAGAGTCACAACCTCTGGCAGGGGTGCCCAGAGAGCTGCATGTTTCACAAGTGACTCCAATACACACTGCAGTCTGAGGATCACTGCCCTAGACAGTGAGACCCTCAGAAGGGTTGAAGACAGCTGAAGGTTACAGTGAAAACCATGATTTAGAAAGGAACAGCTCTGTGGAGAATGCCTGGGAGCAGGTGGAAGCCAGAGGAATGCAAGCAAGGTGAGAGAACCTGAACTGGACCACAGCGGGGGTACTGCAGGCTCAACCAAAAGCCCAGGCATTCCTATTAGGAGGAGGCAGCGGGTCAAGGTCTCTGGAATCCTGGAGATTTGGAGCCCTTTCTGAAGGAACTGAAAGAGCTGATGAGAATAGTCAGACATCAAACAGAGATGGACAATCGGTGGACAGATGTGCAAGGCAAGATTTCTCTAACAAGAAATCTTGTTAGAACTATTGCTTTCTGGGGAATTTTTTTAGAGATTTTATTTATTTATTTTTTTAGAGAAAGGAGAAGGGAAGGAGAAAGAGAGGGAGAGAAACATCAATGTGTGGCTGCCTCTCATGCGTCCCCCATTGGGAACCTGGCCTGCAACCCAGACATGTGCCCTGACTGGGAATTGAACCAGTGACCCTTTGGTTCACAGGCCCTCACTCGATCCACTGAGCTACACCAGCCAGGTGCTTTCTGGGAAATTATATGTGGGCAGGGGACAGATATTATCTTTTGAGAGGTAGAAAATGCCAATGGCTCTAAGTAACAAAACTCCACCTTTTTTAAGAAGAGATTTTATTTATTTATTTTTAGAGAGAAGGGAAGGGAGGGAGAAAGAGAGGGAAAAAAACATCCATGTGAAAGAGAAACATCCATCAGTTGCCTCTCATACATGCCCCAGCTGGGGACCAAACCCACAGCCTAGGCATGTGCCCTGACTGGGAATTGAACTGGCAACCTTTTGCTCTGTGGGACAACACCCAACCACTTGAGCCACACCGATCAGGGCTTCACTTTCTTTATTTGACCTTTGACGAATCCATTAGAAATCTCACCAGCAGATCAGTCAGACTAAAGGACAGGAGAAAATCAATATACCCCTTAGTGTATGAAAAAATGAGAGAACATGGCCCTAAGGCAAGGAAAGCCCATTTTATCTAAGAATATTTGCATTATTCCAAGCTACAGAAACATCCATGCATTAGAAGGAGAAAAAATTAGGAAATAATTAGAAATTAGGAAAAATAACAAAGAGAAACAGGAAGACACCCTCCCTAAGGTAAGGCAGTCCGTCGGAGGGCAAAGCTAGAAAGGGCAGGACTTTGAGACGAAGCAGCCCGTCCCTACTTCCTCCTCCATTCACCCTGCATTCCCCTTACCACTCTTTCCAGCAACCCAGCTAGGTGCATGCATTTCATTAGAATATGAATGAGAAGCCCTTGGGGAGAATTTTATGCTGTCACGGCAACAGTTGCCCTGGCAACCGTTAATTAATTGGATGCTGATGAAGTGGAGGAAGAAAAAAAGCCAACCAGAACGGATACAACTCTAGAGGAAGTCATGGTGCGTAGTAATTATATGAATTTCATTCAGCAAAGGCATGCAGCAGGTCAGCAATGCAAATATCTCCCCGGCAGCCACAGCCTACTCCTCCCAGAGGCCTGCTTTCAAACAGACAAATGTGAATGAGTAGCTGGGGCCCTGACAATTCAAAAAAACCACATACGGCTTCCCCAGTGTAGACAGATTCTCCTAATAGGGGGAGTTGGTTGATTCTACTGAGAGTGACCACAGTCAGCAGCCATAACCCATATTAATTGTTGCCTTCATGCCCACTTTACAACAAATGGCACCAACCAAGGAGGAAAAAAACATGTGACCCTGCTGACCTGTTCAACCATGAAGTGTCTTCTGACTAAAGGGAGAGGAAGTTTGGTTTGTCACCACCATCTGGAGAGGGCTCCTACACGCACAGATGGCTCAGTTCAAAACGAACCTCGGGCGCAGGGTGGGAGAGGGGGTTCCAAGTAGGAAAGGTCCTGAGAGCTTTCCATTAAGAAAGCTAAGTGGGGAGGAGAGAGAGGAAGCAAGGGCTTAGGTACTTCCTACAGGATTGTCCTCCGACTGTCAGCCCACCTCAAGTCTTTTTCCTCAATTATCCAAATTATATTCAGACCTCCGGGAACTGGGGATTTGATTTCTCATATGTCTTCTTAAATTTCCATTTCACTGGCGTGCTGAGGTTAAACCAGTGGAAGCAGTTAGGAAATGCTGAGCATAGTTAGAAGCCCGCCCACCACATCCCTCCTTCCTGACTTGAGCCAAGAACCCTTGGCAAATAGTACCCAGCCTAAGGCAAGTTCAAACCCCCAACTCCAGACCCTGTTGGGCTTTCTACAACCCCTCCCTGATGAAGGGCTGTAGAAAGTGCTTACAAGTTTTCTCAGTGAAAGTGTCAGAAGTATGTGGAAATGAGATTCTAAAAGCAACTCTTAAGCTGCAAATGTAGCCACAAGCAGCTGTAGTGGACACAGAGTCCCACCTCATGGAGCCATTTCCTTGTGGACAGTGATCTGAAAAAGCCATGCCCTTCTCACAATCTTGTTGGGCTCCAAAAATGTGACCCATTATTGTTTTTATTCCTATCTTGGTTGTTATTATCCAAAAGCACCTTATTGAGTAGAGCACTGGACCAGGTGCCACCCAGATGGGTACCATTCTACTGCCTTCAAAACTCTACTACAAGGCCACAGTAATCAAAACAGCATGGTACTGGCATAAAAACAGACACAAAGATCAATGGAACAGAATAGAGAGCCCAGAAATAAACCCACACCTTTACAGTCAATGAATATTTGACAGAGAAAGCAAGCACATACATTGAGCTAACAATAGTTTATTCAATAAATGGGGTTGGGAAAATTGACCAGATATGTGCAGAAAAGTGAAACTAGACCACCTTCTTACACCACACACAAGAATAAGTTCAAAATGGATCCAAGACTTAAATGTTAGATCAAAACCCATTAAAAATACTAGAGGAAAACATAGGCAGCAAAATCTCAGACATTGCTTCTAGAAATTGTTTATTGTATATATCTCCCCAAGCAAGGGAAACAAGAAACAATAAATAAATAAACAAATGGGACTACATCAAACTAAAAAGTTTTTGCACAGCAAAGGAAATCATCAACAAAATAAAGAGACAACCCACAGAATGGAAGAACTTATTCACCAATACATCTGATAAGGGGTTAATACCCAAAATTTATAAAGTAGTTACAAAACTCAACACCAAAAAAACAAACAACCCAATTAAAAATGGGCAAAGGGCCTGAATAGACACTTCTCCAGAGAGGATATACAGATGGTGAATAGACATATGAAAGGATGCTCAATGTTACTAATCATCAGAAAAATGCAAATTAAAGCCACAATGAGATATCATTTCATACCTGTCAGAATGTCTCTCATCAATAAATCAATAAACAGCAAGTGCTGGTGAGGATGTGGAGAAAGGGAAACCACTCTGCCCTGTTGGTGGGAATGCAGACTGATACAGCCACTGTGGAAAACAGTAGGGAAATATCTCAAAAAATTAAAAATGGATCTGCCTTTTGACATAGCGATCCCATTTCTGGGAATGTATTTGAAGAAATCAAAAACACTAATTTGAAAGAACATAAGCAGCCCTATGTTCATTGCAGCATTATTTATAATTGCCAAGATGTGGAAGCAGCCCAAGTGTCCATCAGCAGATGAATGGATAAAACAACTATGGGACATTTACACAATGGAATTTTACTCGGCCATAAAAATGAAGAAAATTTTACCCTTTGCAACAGCATGGATGGACCTGGAGAACATCATGCTAAGTGAAATAAGCCAGTCAAGAGAAAGACAAATACCATATAATTTCACTCATATGTGGAATGTAATGAACAAACTGAACTAACAAGCAAAACAGAGACAGGCTCATAGATGGAGAGCAGATGACAGTGCGGGTTTGGGGGCAGGGTAGTGAACGAAGGGATTGAGCGAAAAAGAAACAGGACTCATGGATATGGACAACAGAGTGGTAATTGCTGGGGGGAGGAGAGAATAAGGGGACTAAATGGTAATGGGAAAAAATACAATAAAGATTAAATTTTAAAAAAATTCTTACAAAGACAGAAATAACCTAATTAACGAACACTTCCTATTCATAAAGATGCTTTCAAGGGAAAAGGAAGACACCTAATCCATCCAAGCCTCTCTCTCTGCAAGGCTGTTCAACCTCTGAGACAGGCTTATGCAGAAAGTCAAAGCCATAAAAGCACATTAAAATCCTCTTCTTGTTATCGGCACCTCCGTCACACTATGTATAAAGCTAATATTTTCAATCTGAGCCAAGAACAAAGCACACATGTGGTCATCTGAAAGAGGAGAAGCACCTTTTCGTTTACCCAGGCAGCCATTCCAAGGGAGTCAATTTCCCTTTTTTTCCAGAGATCCAATTACTGTTTTTGCCGATAGAACTGAAGACAGAGTGGAGGAAGGAGAAAAGTATAAAGGCAGGCATGAATCAATGATCTGCTTCCAATAATGGTAGGTGCCATCTGGTCTGACTTTCCTGCCTTACTGACAAAATACCCAAAACACCTAAGAGAAGGGACACAAAGACCAGATTCTTATGTGATAATATATGTAATTTGTTGCTTAAATGATTAACTGAAAAAGTCAATTCGATCTGTGATAAAGGAGTCCATAACTGCCCCCTTGACCACTCGAATATTTATAATTGCTGTGAAGATTACCTCATTCTTGTTTCAGAAATCGTTAAGGGTTCACTGTGCAATTTGCAGAATGTCAGGGTTTCTAAGTGGCAATAAAATCTCCAGTAGATTCAGGAAAGGGGTAGAAATGGAATGCAAGTGAACACAGTGGCAGGCATCCGTGCTCCATCAGCTGTGAACCATTTCACAAAATATTCAGAACTGAGCGACAATGCACTCTGTGCTCTCGGAGGAAAAGATTTCATTTCCCTTAGAACCGAAGTCATTTATAGGGGATGTGTTTAAAGAGGGCCCTTTGCAGAACCTTTCCTTTCATTGATACCATGGTGATTAATTAAAATCAAACCACTTTTGCATGTCAGAAAGTGGCACAGTGGTCCTGTTAATTTGTAATGATCATAGCATGGTTTCAGTGTTCATGCCAGTTTATAGCATCCTGAGGTCTGTAAATTTATGACTGGCCAACGGATTTCTTTCGCTTCCTCCAGGTCAGGTGTGTACATCCACAGAGATACCAAGAAGAGAAAAAAAATACCAGCTGAAGGATTTTGTTTTTTGTTGTGGGTTTTTCTTTTAAAATATATTGCGGTTTATGCTATCAAAAAAATCAAGGTTCTATTCCACATAAAATAAAACACACTAAAGCAATATATTTCTTCTGAATTTGTACATTCAACACTTTTTAGTGCTTTTTCCCTAGATGAGTTGGAAGACACAGGTTCAAATCCTGACCCTACTACTCTCTCCAAACTCATATAAGATGCTTAACCTAATTAACCCCTGACCAGTGTAGCTCAGTTGATTGAGCATCATCCCAGAAAGCAAAAGATTACTGATTTGATTCCTGGTCAGAATACATGCCTGGGTTGTGGGCCCAGTCCCCAGTTGGGGTGTGTACAAGAGGCAACCGATCAGATGTTTCTCTCCCTCTCTTCCCTTCTCTCTCAGAATAAATAAATAAAATCCTCTTTTAAAAAAAGCCAGTAAACCTAATAAGCCTCAGTTTCTGTACCTCTAAAGGAGATACAATACAGACAAGCTATGAAATCATATATACATATAAGTGTGCATACATGTTACACCTACTCACATATCTACACATGTAAACTCACACTACTGACCCATATGTGAAGGTGCACCATGTAAATGTTGGTGCCAGCCGCTGCAGAAGGATAGAGGTGGATAAAGCAGCCTTCAAGGAGCTTACAGTCTAGTGTGATCCTTCTTCTATCTACTGCTTTTCTCACCTACTGCTCTGTGAACCTGTTCTTAGAAGCCAAAGTAGCTTCTCCTTATGCCAAATGCTGGCATGATTATGGAATTGCTTTGGAGAATTCTTGGGGACAAGGATCCTCTCAAGTTCAGCCTCATCTTTTTTCTGAAACCCTTCATTACACAGGCTCATCATCCAATTCTGCATCATTCCTGAACCTACCATCTTCAAGACTTTCCTCTTTTGCCCATGTGTAAATGTAGTCCCTCCTCTGAAACTCGCACTTCCCAGTTCTGTCACCTTTGACTCTTTCTTGCACCCTCTTTGCAGACCACCTGTCACCACCCATAATTCATCCAAGAACTTTAATATCTGTCTTCTGGTCTTTCTCCCCTGTCCCACTGTGGTCAGCATCCTGCAGGTCTCAGTATCCAGGAGAATGGCCCTAGCTAACTGTCTGGCTGTCAAGTCCCTCAACCTCTTGAACCCTAGGAGAGTTGCACTCTCACCTACTAGCACAACCACACCCAGACCTTGTCATCATGAGGATTAAAGGCCAAAATGCCCACATCTGACCAAAACCATCACTCCTTCTAGCCAGCTCTTCCCCTCGGGCCCCGTCTTTCTTCTCATTGTTACATCTGCCGAGAGCTTCAGTTCTGACTGATCTCTCTTCCATCAGCCCATAACCTCCCTCATTACTTCTCATCTTTTCCTATCCAACCTACTGCATTTTGCCATGTATAATGCACACCCACATTTTGTGCACACTATACATGAGATTATTATACCCATTATTATACCAATGGTATGTAATCATTATACCCATGTATAATGCTCATCATTGTTTTCCCTCAAAAATGTGGGCAAAAAAGTGCTCATTATATACAGCAAAATATGGTACTTTCTATAAAGCATCTTTTCAAGTCCTTTTGCCAAAATGCTCAACTCCCTGGAACTCCACGCTACATGACACCCAGCTGCTGAGTAATCCTAAAGGAAGGCACGTAGGAGTGTGAGTTGATGTCACTGCAGGCTGATGTTCTCCCACCGCGGCTGAGTCCTGATGTCATTTAACAGCATGACCTTCCCCGATCACCTCTCCCTCCCACTCCCACGTAGTAGCTGACCCAAAACTTCACCTCTCTTTACAGTTCCCCAACTTAACCCTTGTCCATCTCATTTTGCAAATCAATCAGCTTTTTACTTCACCAAGAAAGTAAAAGCTATCCACAGAAAACTCATCCAACACACAACGACATCTATTCTCTTATTTCTTCCTAAACCTAGGGCAGGAAATGTTTTTTAACTTAAATCTTTTTTAATATGGAAACTATCCCATAAATTAATTTTAGTCTTTCCTACATGTTGACATCTATCTCTTGATCATACCCCTCTTATGAAAGCCCTCCCTCAACCTGGAATTCCTCTAGCCTCTGAACAGCCAAACCCTTTGGAAGAGCGTCTGTACTTTCTGTCTAGGTGCTCCATCGTCAGCCATCGCAACAGACCATCTGTTGGGTGCGTATATCTATTTAAGATTGAAATTTCTGAATCAGAGTTTGGCATTTTTTTTTTCAGCTGATAGTGCTGAACAGTTTTCCAAGGTGGTTTCCAAATTACCAATTTATCCTGTCATGAACCGTGTAGGAAAGTACTGGTTGCTCTGCATCCTCACCAATTTTGGTGGGGTTTTTTTTTTTTTGTCCCATGTTAGCCATTTTGGTGTATATGTACTGGTATTTTGTCGTGGTTTTAATTGGCATTTCCCTGATGACTAATGATGTTAAGCAAATTTTCACATATGTGTTGGCTTTTTAGATATTCTCTTTTGTAAATTGTCTATTCAGCTATTTTGCCTATTTTTCTATTGTGCTTTTTTCCTATTGATTTACAAGAGAGCTTTATATATTCTAAATATGAGTCCTAAGTGGAATATATGTATGGTAAATATCTTTAAAAAAAGATTTTATTTATTTATTTTAGACAGAGGGGAAGGAAGGAAGAGAAGGAGAGAAACGTCAGTGTGTGGTTGCCTCTAGTGCAGCCCCCACTGGGGACCTGGCCTGGCCTGCAAACCATGCATGTGCCCTGACTAGGAATCGTACTAGCAACCCTTTAGTTTGCAGGCTGGTGCTCAGTCCACTGAGTCACACCAGCCAGGACTGGCAAACAGCTTTTTAACCTACGTTTTCACTCTCTTCATGGTGTCTATTAATGAACAGAAATTCTTAATTTTAATATAGTCCTTTTTTCCCTTTATCCATTTTTTTTTCCTTTTTGTGTCCTGTTTTAAAATAACCTTTGCCTACTCCAAGGTCATGAAATAGTTACCCTAAAAGCTGTATTATCTGTTATAATTGGGTCTGTCATCCATCTGGAATTGATTTGCATGTACAGTGTAAGGTAGGAAATTGGTTAATCTTGAACCCTTAGCACCTATACAGAATTCAGTTAGTCCTTAATAGATATTGTCAGAATGAATTAATGAGATAGCATTTGGGAGATATGGAAAGGAAAAGCAAAAATCAGGCCAGGGCTGTGTTGCATCATAAACTTTCCCTGAGTACATCATGTGGTCTGGGTGTCCTCACCTCCAGTCTCTGCCCACTTGCTACAAGGCCAGCTTCTAACAGTTCCCTCCCAATCCTTAATCTTCAACCTGGAGCCAAAACATCAGAAGTTTTTGTTTTAAACACTTTGGGTAAAGAAGTGTCATCTTGGGCAAGTATAGCCACTTCACATTCCAACATCTATGGGGACTAAGAAGCTTCCAGAAATCTGAAATCATCTTCTGCCACCAAAAACAGACTGCATGGATAGTGCTACTTCAACTCTTTTTAAAATGAGGCACTTTTATCAAAACAAAGATGATAGAGTGCCATAAATGGAAAGCTAACTGTTTTTCACTTTCTAGACATCTCTTTTAAAAAATGAACACCAATTGCCCTGGTTAGTGTGGCTCAGTGGATTGAGTGTCGGCCTACAAATCAAGGGGTCGCCAGTTTGATTCCCAGTCAGGGCACATGCCTGGGTTTCAGGCCAGGTCCCCAGTGGTGGGCACACGAGAGGCAACCACATATTGATGTTTCTCTCCCTTCTTTCTCTCTCCCTTCCCCTCTCTAAAATAAATAAATAAAATCTTTTTTAAAAATTAACAACAATGAAATTTGAATGTTAAAAAAAAACGAACTGTGGTTCTATATTCCATGCTCTTGCACTAGAAAAGGAATCCACCAGCCACTGTGAACTGTGACTGTTTTAATATTAATGTGCCCATATTTTACTGTCCGTGGGTCCCAAGTTTTCATAGATTCATATTTCTCTCTGAGACTAAAAGATACTGAAATTTAATATAAAAGGTGATAAGAAAAGAGGTGTGATTAAATCTTAGACTTGATCCAAAAGAGAGTGGAAAACCACATTTAGGCCTAATGAAAAAAGATGCTATGACCACATCAATGGTTAGAAAATGATTTTGTCAGTGGCCATAGAGGTTGCTTGGAAAACAGTTCATTCTTGATGTAAGGCAACAGCGTAAAAAATAGAAGATAGGATTGCATAGTCTAAGAAAGATCTGGATTTAACCCTGGTTCCATGTAGAAAATAAAGGACACAGAAAGACAAACATCCCTCAAGATGGTGGGAAAGTGATAGCTCTGGTGACTGGAGAGACAAGTGGCCCTGGAGAGTCAAGCAGGCCGGGGGAGAGGGGGAAGGAAGATGGGCTGCCCTGCTCTCCACCCACATTACTTCTCGGAGCTGACAGCAGTTTGGACACACAGAGTGCTCTGTCAGGCAGGTGCCCATGGAGCCAAGTCAAATGAGGCAACTTGGAGACTGAGAGCTTTACTTGAGAACCCAGGGTACCGAGATGCACATCAGGGTTCTCCCACATGCAAAGAGAGTAGAGGATACAGGACAGTACATCAGTGTTGTGTGGAATCAGCTGCTCTCCTGCTAGGAACCCAAGTGCCTGACAACATGACCAAGGGGCTCAGAAGGCAAGGAAAACTGGCTCATGTGGCCTGATAGACATGTGCTGAGGACTTCTTGCAAGCAGGCCTGCCAACGGGCCAAGCACTGTGATTAACCAAATTGCCCCAAACTTTTCAATACTCAGATGTGGATTCAGGTTCAAACTCCATTTTTTTTTATTAGCTGATAGGGCCTCTGCCCAGTGTCTATTCCTTTAAGCCTCAGTTTTCTCATCTGTAAAAATGAGTATATCTGGAGTAAATATCTGAACTCCCTCCAACTATCCAACTCTGCTGTGTGATTCTCTCTCATTTACCTCCCAGCAGGGCTCCAGTTAATCAGCTCACACCATCACCCATTGTTTCTTTGTCCAAGGGTTTATCTCCCTAATCAGATTCGGGTAAATTTTCAGCCCGTCTCTGCTCTTACTTCCAATCCAATAAAACTGATATGGATTTGTTTTGTATTTCATTAAATGTCATTATTCATTCTAACAGCCACTGCCTAACCATTTCCTTCCCTCAGCGTAATTAGATATTGAAGAGCTACGATGGCGTGGTTTTCAAATTTGCATCCTCTTTTTCTGAGGTAGATTGATTCTAAACTGATTAAAATATCGCAGAATTTCAAATACAATTTTAAAAATGCAACAGATTTTCAAGACTCCTTTGTGATTATGCAATGCCAGGGAGGTTGCCAACTCTTGCTGACTGCCAAAGGAGATAAATAAATAACTGACAGCGGTTTTGCAGTGAGAATTGCATGCCACGCTTGTCTGTGGACTTCCAGATAGACCATGAGGCATGGGAACTGATGCCACGGACTTCCCCAGAAGGACAAAGAGGCATTCGAGACCAGATAGAAATCACTAGCCATTTTCCTGTGCTTCACATGTACCCATCCTCTTGATACCATATTTCTGCTGAAGTCTACTGCCTCAATGAAACCTCTGAAGTATCTAACTGTTGGCCCAAATTCCACCTCCTAACCTCCTTGCCTAGGATCCTAGAACCTATGCTTTAACACTTATATCAGTGAAATTTTGTTCTAACCTTACCCTTGCCTCCAACTTGGACCAGGACCATCATCCTAAAATCTGATTATGAGATAATCCAACATGGTTGGCATCAGAACCCATTATGGCTACTGACAACCAAGTATCATCCCACCAACATCAAGTCCCAACTCTTGGATATACTTATAAATGCCAATAATCAACCAAGGGAGTTCTGCAACACAATACCAGCTTGAATTCATCACTGTGCTGTAACCCCTTTGGTTTCCTTAGCAGTGGGACTATCTGCAGAATATAATACCATCATCGGACCAGATGGAGATGGTCCCTGGCTGATGTCCCAGGCACCCAGACCTCACTGACCAGCTGGCTCAGCCAAGAGCAGAGCGCAGAGTGTGAAAGCTGTATGGAATTTGGGGTGTCTGTTCTTTGTTTCCACGCCTTTGGGTTGTGTATTTTTCTTGTCTTTTCCTCTGTTAAACTATAAGACCCTGAAGCTAAAAACAATGTGTGTTCCCTTTTAATTACACAATGGAGCTAACAACTTCTTATAATTTATCAAACATTGTTACTCTGCTAACTATAAAAATGCCAACTCGGACAAAGGTTACCAAATCCCTTGGAGGTTAATAGGTATCAGGGATCTGGCTCTCATGACTCCAAGAAGACCTCAGTCAAGATCACATCCAGGATCTATAGGGTGAAGGCTTCTTCTGCCTTCATAGATGAGCCTCTTCTGTGAAGCTGGAGGAATAGAAACCCACTTGGCTGATAGAATGACCCTCTTTCCATGGCTGCTGTGCAAGTCAGGTTAGTGAGGATTCTTTGCCCCTGGGAAGCTCACACACAGTCCACTGTGGAGCCTCCGATGAACCTAAAACACTCAAGGAAGGCCACATGCTCTATGCTCCATGGGAATCACCAGTGTTCCAGGGCCTCAGAGCAAAGCGAGTGGGCCTGGCCTTGAAGTACCGGCAAGATTTCTAAACAAAACAACAGGAAGAGGTATTCCAAAAAGAAGAAAGAGCATGAGCAGAAGAAAGGCAAGACAATGTATATTTGGGGATAATGAGTAAATAAATCCATTTCATTTGGAGTGTATGATGTGGGGGAAGCATGGAGAAAATATTGGAAAACTGGAATTTTTGGAGACTCTTTCTGTCACAGACAGGCATTCATTTAACCTTTGTGGACAATAATTACACAACCCCATGGGCTGTGCAGATGGAGAAATGTGGTTGTTGGAAGGGGTCCCACAGCCTTCCATATATTCTTCAGAAATCACTTGATGAATACAGACCTAACAGTGGCACGTTGTCCTTGTTCTATTATAGGCCATTGCATTGCCTTCTTTGTGTGTGTGTGTGTCTCTTTCCTGCTGGACTGTGGGCTCCATGAAGGCAGTGACTGTTAGTCCTTCCTACTTGGCACAATGCCTAAAACATAGTGGTTGCTCTGCAAATGTTGAGTGAATTAATTAATAAGTTAATGGATATGATCGTGCATCCCTACTCCTCAGAGTCACTTGTATTGTGCAAAGGGTACTAGATAAAAATTATGATCATATGGAGACAGTATACTGATGGTAAAAGT
Organism: Anoura caudifer; assembly: GCA_004027475.1. Classification (NCBI taxonomy): domain Eukaryota; kingdom Metazoa; phylum Chordata; class Mammalia; order Chiroptera; family Phyllostomidae; genus Anoura; species Anoura caudifer. Next base: position 29,204 of record PVKU01003720.1, read on the forward strand.
GGTGGTGATGGTGGCCCTGGTAGAACCAACAATGGAGGGCTCCTTTCTGATACCAAGAACTACTGGGGCTGGACACCAAACCATGAGAAATTCAAGAGGCCAAGTAGAAGCCATCTTGCCAAAGAATACCTGAACTCAGCTTATCATTCAAGACTGCCTCTAAAATTCGTTCAAGATGGAGGCATAGGTAAACATGCTTCACCTTCTCGCTCAACCACAGAAACAGTTACAACTAGACCTCAAAACAAATGACACCCAGAACCATCAGAAAATTGAGCTGTATGGAAGTCTGACAACAAGGATTTAAGAAGCCACATTCATCCAGACAGTCCACACTACTAACACAGGGAGTCAAAGCAGCTATACCTAAACACAGAAACAAACACAGGGAGGGTAAAAATTCAGGAGACAAAGAAATATGGCCCCAATGAAAGAACAAAACAAAACCCCAGAAAAAGAACTAAACAAAATGGGGAGATAAGCAACCTCTCAGATGCAGAGTTCAAAACACTGATAATCAGGATGCTGAAAGAACTCACTGAGTACAGCAACAGAATAAAAAAGACTCAAGAAGAAATGAAGGTTACACTAAGTGAAATAAAGAAAGATCTACAGGGAACAAACAGTGGAAGGGATGAAGCTGGGGTTCAAATCAACAATTTGGTTCATAAGGAAAAAATAAGCTTTCAACCAGAACAGCAAGAAGAAAAAAGAATTTTTAAAAAATGAGAATGGAATAAGGAGTCTCTGGCACATCTCCAAATGTACCAACATTGAAATCATAGGGATGCCAGAAAGAGAAGAGGAAGAGCAAGAAATTGAAGACTTATTTGAAAAAACAATGAAAGAAACTGTCCTAATTTAGTGAAGGAAATAGACATACAAGTACAGGAAGCACAGAGTCCCCAAAAAGTTGAACACAACGAGGACCACACCAAGACACATCATAATTAAAATGCCAAAGGTTAAAGATAAAGAGAGAACCTTAAAAGCAGCAAGTGAAAAGCAGAGATTTACCTACAAAGGAGTTCCCATAACACTGTCAACTTTCTCCAAAGAAACTTTTCAGGCAACAAGGGACTGGTCAGAAGTATTCAAAATGATGAAAAGCAAGGACCGACAACTTGGATTACTCTATCCAGCAAAGCCATCATTTAGTATGGAAAGGTGAATAAAGTGTTTTCCAGACAAGGTAAAGCTAAAGGACTTCATCATCAACAAGCCATTATTACATGAAATGTTAAAGGGACTTATTTAAGAAAAAGAAGATCAAAACTATGAACATTAAAATGGCAACAAATTCACAACTATCAACAACTGAATCTAAAAAAACAAACTAAGCTAACAACCAGAACAAGAATAGAATCATAGATATGGAGATCATTTGGAGAGTAATCAGCTGGGAGGGGGAAGGGGGAGAATGAGGGTAAAGATTCAGGGATTAAGAAGCATAATTGGTAGGTTCAAGATAGACAAGGGGATGTTAAGAACAGTATAGGAAATGGAGAAGCTGAAAAACTTATATGCACGACCCATGGACATGAACCAAGGGGAGGAATGCTGGAGGGAAGGGTGGTAACAGGTGGAGGTGGGCAAAGGGGGGAAATTGGGAAAACTGTAATAGCATCATTGATAAAACATATTTTTAAAAAACTGAAACAAAAAAAAAGACTGCCTCTCAATGGCTTTGAAGCAAAACACAGGATTTTGTAAATTACCATCACAGTTAAGAAAATTGATCATCTGGAATTTGTAGCTGGCTGTTTCCAGGGAAAGGGTAAGGGGTAGCAGGTTTGACTCAGTTGTCTATAATTTTATGCACCTAATGGGATGACAATTTGCTGTTCAGCGTGTTCATTTTGAAAAGCATCATTCATTCAGAGGGAAAACTGAATAAAACCAAGTCTTTTTGTTCTAAATCTGTATGAAACATTAATATCCTTCAACCAAGAAAAAGGCAGTTAAGAAGGTGTGGAAGAGACAGCCAGTGCCCCACAGAAAAAATGTGCATGTTCTATGGTTGGTTATATTAACTTATCATGAGAAGCTTCCTGTAATAAAAACTAGAATTGTACATCTTCTATCGTACATATCTCAGTCCTTACAGTAGGGGTATCAAACTCATTTTCACCATGGTCACATCGACCTTGCAGTTGCCTTCAAAGGGCCAAATGTAGTTTTAGGACTGTATAAATGTAACTACTCCTTAACAGTTAAGTGAGATCTCGGTGCTGCCACCAGGTAGAAACAAGGCGCCAGATGAGTGAAACAAGGCAGAGGGCCAGATTCAGCCCTCGGGCCTTGTGTTTGCCACCTGTGCCTTAGAGCTTCCCCAGCAGATTTCATGGAGCCACACTGTGAATGAGAGACACCAATGAACAATGTGTGTGTGTTTCCACATCAGTGTGCACCCCTGTTCCCCTTTTCCCACTGAGTCAAGAACTATGACTTAGCAACCTGCCTATCAACGAGTAATTTTACCCCAGAGAATACAGAGGCTTTATTCTCACCTGCCAAACATTAGGTAGAACCCTTCTAAGAGCCCACCTTCAGTTTGGGCCAATCTACTGCCTTACTTTATCCTCCAGCCATTGGTTTCTAAGATGGTCTACAGGTTAAGACATGAAAGGACCCCCAAATTGTCAACAAATGAGGGACACAACTTACAAAAGAGTCACTCTGAACAGAACATACTGTAGGGCAGTGTCTTCCAGCCTCCCCTTCTGGAGCCCACTTGCAAATTAACCACAGACTTTGCTGGTAATAGCAGACTTTTGGCCTTAACCCAGAAGAGCAGAGGAGGGCCAAATGTGAACCCACCAAGCTGGAGCAGAGTTCCTGTCCAACCGCATAGCTGCCATGTGGGAGGGAGGCAAGCCACAAACCAACTGGTTGGAATGGAAACCCTAAACCAATGGTTGCTTCAGGGCAAGTGACAGGCCCTGACCCAGACAGTAACCAGGGCAAAGGGCATCCCAGGCAATACAGCTGGAAATTACTCAAGCTGGAGAGAGGGCTCAACATCACATAATTGGGGTACCTAAACCCTGCTTTCAAAGATACTCCCCCCTCATGGAGAAAACATATGGAGCCCACATGAAAGATACCAAAACTGCACAAGGACTTCAAGCACTCTGGGAAAAAAATGGGAATGAACCACACTTTAAAATCTCAGAAACTGAACTATTAATTGTATATTCCAATTAATGAAATGAGCCAAAGCTTACATTTGAATTTTGATGCTTGTTGGTTGGTTGAGTTTGAAGTAATCAGAACCACTTTGACTCAGAACTAAGTATGAATATCAAAATGTTCCCCAAAGTTAGGCGGTATTCCACTAAGTTCAAGTCACAGATAAAAACAAAAAACAACTACAAGATAACACAGGATTTAGTAAATAATTTTTCTTAATGAAACAATAAAGGAATGGAAAGCCCATTAGATTTTTTTAATCCAAGTGCTACACAAAAATAAAAAAGATAAAAGTTAAAATAATATACTAGAGAAATATATCTATCAATTATGACTAAAATGTAAAGACTTATCCAAATTAATTTGTAAAAATCAACATCCCAATAGACCCTGGCAGGCACAGACAATACACATAAGAAGAAATGTAATCAGTAAGTAACGTATGGAAAATGGTAACCTTTGTTAATAAAAAAGAAAACGCCACTATGACATCATTGTATGTTCATTACAATTGATACCCAATCAATCTGGCAATGTTCTGGGAGAAGTCACACATTTGCACACTGTTTTTGGTCATTTGTACCAATACAAGCCCTTTTAGGAGACAATATAGCAATAAATATCAAGACATAAAAATACACCCCTTGACTCACTCTCTGAAAATGCTGAAGGAAGTTACTCAAAAAAGAAAAAAGCTATATACAAAAATATTCATTTTGGTTTTTTTTTTCAATAACAAGTACTGGAAATGTTCAACAATGAGGAATGGTTAACTTAGCCACAGTACATCAGCTCTGAAATACCATAACGCCACAGCTCTAAAATAGCACTGATGAGGAAAAATAATATAAGAACATGTTTGTCATGGAACATTAAGTGAAAAAAATATACAATACAAAATCCTATTCATCTACTGATTATAATTACACTGTGAAGTGTGTCTGCAGGTGGATAAAAACTGAAAAAAAAAATCTGAAAACAGTTGTGCTGGGGCTGTGGACTTGTAAGAATTTCATGTAATTGTGTTTCTGTCGTAATCTCAGAGAATTGGTACCACAGACACAATTGGGGCAGGAGAAGAGCTACCCCCCACCCCCAAGAAGCACAAGCCAAAACAGCAGCAACTCCAGTCCCGGTGCAAGCATTCAACAGCAGAGCCAGGGCTACCGTGGGGATGCCATCCTTGGCCCCCACACTGCAGAGATTTTCCAGTTCCCCTCAGTCACTCCATTCATGCTTAAGGAAGAAAGCGCAGCTACCAGACAGGGCGACAACAGATGTCCAGGCGCTGAGCCATCCCGTAGCTGTTATTTCTCATGCACACGGGCATGTGCAGGAGCCAGCAGATGACAGCCAGGCCTACCCTCTTCCCCACGGTTGGGTTTTTTCCCTTCTGCTGCTGCTGTAATAGCTAAGTGCCAATTATCTCCCGAGCATGAAAGCAAATATTGTGAGAGCCCAACAAGCTCTGCAAATGGTACAGGACACTGGTGGGGAGCACCGTCATTCCTGGCTTGGTGTTTCTCGATTAATTGTAACTGCTCTCATTAAAGGAGGATCTAGTAGATGCAAAGCTCTGTGCTAACCGGAACCTTCAGTACTTTGCATTGTTTACTGTCTCTTCAATCTCTTGGCATTTTGACTATGCCCATCCTGAATCCAGAGATAAGTTTGCTCTTACCCAGAAAGAGCTCCATCAAACCATCCAACCACTCCCAGGACCCAACTCAACATGGCATGGCGGAAGACTGTTTTAAGGCCTGACATACTGCTCTGTGGCTATATTAGATAGGGTTCTCCTGAGAAACAATATATATATAGACTTTGTATTTATGTATATTTATGTATATTTTTATATATATACATATATATATATACACATAGCAGCCTGCTATACAGAATATACATATTGTCTTCTGCCACTTAACGATGGGAACACATTCTAAGAAATACATCATTGCATGATTTTGTTATTGTGCGAACATAGAGTGCACTTACACAAACCCGGGTGGTACAGCCTACTGCACATGTAGACTACATGGTATAGCCCATTGCTCCCAGGCCACAAGCCTATACAGCAGGTTACTGTACAAAACAACACGAGATTGAATCAAGCACAAGAGAAAATAATACAATCAGAAGACAAGGGAAACACGAGATGTACAAGGCTGCTGCTGATATAATTCAGCTTATTGGTTCAGAGCAAATTTATTTTTTATGAGTAGAAAGAGCACCCTCTAAAATAATAACAAGTAGTATAGTACAGTAAATATATAAACCAATAACATAGCCTTTTATTATCATTATCAAGTATTATGTACTGGACATAACTGTATGAGCTATACTTTTATAAGCCTCGCAGTGCAATAGGTCAATAGGTTTGTTTATGTCATTGTCACCACAAACATGTGAGAATGCACTGCACTATGACATTCTGATGGCTATGGTATCACTAGGTGATAGGAATTTTTCAGCTTGATTATAATTTACGGGACCACCAACATATATATGATCCATTGTTGACCAAAATGGCTTTGTACAGCACACGACTATGTATATATAAAGAGATAGATGATAGATAGATAGATAGATAGATAGATAGATAGATAGATAGATATTTTAAGGAAATGACCCACATGATTGTGGAGATTGGCAATTCTCAAGTACACTGCCTAGGCCGGCAGGTTGGAGACCCAGGGAAAAGTTGAGGATGCAGCTCAGGTCTGAAGACAGTCTGGTGGCAGAATTCCCTCCTCCTTGAGGGGTCTGTATTTCCTTCAGCTGTTTGGACGAGGCCTACCCGAATTCTGGAGGATAACTTGTTTTACTCGAAGTCTATTGATTTAAATGTTAACTTCATCCTTAAAAAAATACCTTCATAGCAACATGTAGGCTAGTATTTGAGCAAACACCTGCGTACCCTGGGCCAGTCAAGTTGACACATAAAATCAGCCACCACAACAGGACATCTAGAACAGCAAGAATTAGACCAATGAGATGATATTACAAAGATGCACATTAAAAATAATTGAAATGGCTCCCTTGTGAGTCAAAGTACTCCTAGTCCCAGGAACATTCAAACTGATGCTGGATGATCACCTATTAGGGGTGTGGCACAGAGGTACCACTCTTTATAGGAAGCTGAACCAGAGGATCACTAATGACCTCTAAATATTCTTCTAATTATAATATTCCATTATTGCATAGTTAATACAGCTAATTCATGCAAACTACTTGTAACTACAAGCAATTTTATTACTAAACTGTTTGCCCTCCCCCACCCCATTTTATGGACAAACAACTGAACTCTGAGGAGGTTAGACGGCTCATTTTAGGGCTGTCATCCAAGTTTTCCATTCCAGCTCCTTGCATTGCAGTGTCATCTAAGATACTAAGGAGACGTTTTAAAACAATCGCTGGCCATACATTACCACTTCTTGAGACCACTCCAACTTCTCCCACCCTGCTCATCAATCACCTTCCAGGAGGAGCAACTCCTATTTGTGTAAAGCATAAACAGACACCAGAAACAAAGCGGGGCCATTAGGGCAAGGGGTAGAGTTCACACTAGACTAGCACGAAAGCTCCCCTGGATTAACTCTCCTTTTCTGGACAAGGAGTTATGCCCAATCTGAAAGGACCATATGGAGTCCAGGGTATGGGAGGCCTGAAGAGGAGGAGCTCAGATCACCAGAGAGGTAATTATAGTGGAATTTAGAAATGAACCCCCAGCTATTCATAACATGTGACCTTGGCCCAAAGTAACTTCTTGGTTATATAGGCATCTCCACCTCTCAGACTTTTCAGGATAAATCATCCACAAGACAAACAAGCCTTGGTCTTGCTATTTTTGGGTTATTATACTAACTTCAGTGGGTTATTATACTAACAAAGTCTCTTTATTCTGTCTGGGGAGAAACAAGGGGGAAAGGAAAGAAGGACGTGAAAGGGGAAGGAAGCCCCTCCTGCCACCCATTTATCACAATTCCGCAGGGCCAGTATAGGAATAAGTCAGTAGTTGAGAATCAGGGCATTTAGAACATGGACCTCACCCCTTCCCAACAAATATGACTAACGATGACATCACCAGGGATCTGAATTAAGTCTCAGCCTGTCTCCACCAATAGAGAAAATACAAAGGAAGATTTTTTTATGAGTGAGGACTTACTTAGAAGGCCCGAACACCATCATACCACTACAGCCCCACTGCCCTCTTCCACACTCCCTCCTTCCTGAGCCCCTCTTCCTGCCACAACATACCTCCCATGATCACGTCATCAATGATAGGCATTGGCACCTCAAGGTTTTTGGCAAAGATATTTCTGTAATAACTAATTTATTCACTGCTTTTCTTGTTGGAGAGGAATTTTGTGTGTGAGTGTGTGCTTCATGGGGTCTTTAGCCCACTGAAAGCATTTATCATACATCTCTCTTTGTAGTTTTTAAAAAGAAGTAATTATATAATGGTTGACTTCTTTTGGTTACGTGGGAAATCAACATCTCAGTAGCTTTTTCAGACCTACTTAATAAGAAAGCCATTAGAAAGGCAAAAGAGAACCCTATCATTATTTCCTGGTTTCCTCCTTAATTATAGACAATCATTCCGAAGGAAGGGGGGGGGCAGCTTCTGTGACAAAAGTTGTCTAGCATTTAACAGAACAATTTAGAGCCAGATTGAACAGATCAACATTATGTCAACTTGCAGATGCTTGACAAAAACTGCTTAAAGGATGTTGGATGAAATGAGAAGCTAATTCAGCCTTTTCTCATTTCCCTTCACTCTGAAAATAGAGGGTTTTGTTTTGTTTTGTTTTGTTTTTCTTTCTCTCCTTCTCTCTGTTCAGGCAGATTCAGGTAGGTCTGTCTCAAAGATTCTTACTAAAGCACAATGTATCCCAAAATACTTACTGTTTTTTTTTCCTAGGTGACAAAAAAAATAGCATCATCATAAAAGCCACTGATGTTTATTCCCATTTCTAAACACTCTCTCCCTTGGCTATAATCCTACCTCTGGAAAATTAATTCTAAAGTTCTCTTATGCTGTCTTAGTTCAGGCTGCTGTAACAAAAATACCATAGACTGAGTAGCTCATAAACAGCAGAGATTTATTTTTCACAGCTCTAATGGCTGGGAAGGCTGGGATCAAGGTGCCAGCAGATTTGGTATCTGGAGAGAGCTTGGTTCCTGGTTCACAGAAGGCCATATTCTCATTATAACCTCACATGGTGGAAGGCCAAGGGAGCTCTCTGGGGTCTTTTTCCTAAGGGCACGAATTCCATTCACCAAGGCCCCACCCTCCTGACCTCATCAGCTCTTAAAGGCCCACCTCCTAATTCCATTACATTAGGAGTTTTCAGCATATAAATTTGGAGGAGACAACAGCATTCAGTCTGCAGCACTGCCCTTATTCCCAAATGGTCTATAGCCCTAAGCCAAAGAAACATGCTTCTGAGTCCAGTATGGATGCGATGCTAGGGGCACAGCGGTTTTCACTGAATGAAAACACAATCAAGTCAAATGCCTCTGAATCCAGAAGGAAACAACCTCTGGAAAGTCACAGAATGGAAAACAGAAACAAGAAGCAAGATGCCTAACTGTTTCTCATCCACGGTGTTCCTTCATCTGGCTTTTCACATGTACAAAGCTGAGCGGAACTGGCAATGGCATCCATAGGAGACCCTCCCACCAACACCCTGTGAAGGAAAACCACACGAAATTTCTCATCCTGTTTATTTGATGCTGCCCCATAATGCTCTACAGCTTTGAGATACCCTGGAAATGGTCTGAAATAGTCAGGAATCCACCATGGTGTTTCTATTAATGCATACATGACTCAGACAGGGCCCCTTTCTATATTCTAGTTTTACCTATTTTTATAGGGTAACAAATGTCTTTTTTACATTCTTCACTGCACTGTTTAGGAATCAAATAAGATAATGCTAGCAAAAACACTTTGAAAATTGTAAACATACAATGAATTATTTACAGTTTTACACTGAATAACCCAAATAGTGTTGATTTATATTGCTCACTATTTTATAGGTAGCCTCTATTATTTTCTCCCTGAAAGGTGAAATAGCAGCTAATAAGGGACACAGTTAATAAATACTAGAGCTGAGATTATACCAAAACCTCAATGACATTGAGAGTCTGCTCTCTTAAATGCCAGTCTATTTTTCTCCAAAAGTTGTAAGAGGTGAGGTGGGGGTCTCCAAACCCCCATCCTTATCTTAATAAGTCTCTCTGCAGCCTGTCAACATCACACAAATGGGAACAGCTGATACATGAGGCAAGCACTTATTTTTCTTCTTGGTCATTCTTTTTTATAAAAGTTTCTTAATGTTTTTTCAAAATAATTTATAAATTTTATTAAAGAAAACAAAAAGTAGAGAAGGCTATAAAGTGAAAATGGGTGGGGAGATTCTGTAATTAATTCTCCAATCATGCCCCCACCCCTCCTCCATTCTCCGTCTCCGCCCACCGTTCTCCACCACCAGGGTAACAACCACTGCTGACAGCCTCATGTGTCGTGAACATTCTGATGTTTTTAAACACAAATGGGACCATTGTACACCTTGCATGGCGAAAGGACAAGGGGACGCTCTGGTACACATAACATTCTGCAACTTGTTTTTTAATCTATTTAGTTTTTTTATATTATTTCACACATCTACCCAATTTTTAGAGCTGTAAACCATTGCATTCATGTGCCATCGTGAAGGTACACTGCCATCTCTTTGATAGGCAGTAAGGCTATTTATTGGTGTCTATGTGTCTGTTTTGTTATTATTATAGAAAGCAGCAAGGACCATCCTGTACACACAACTTTGCAAATCGATGTGAGTTTATGATTGAAATAAATTCATAAATGTAGAGATGGTGAGTCAAAGGAATTGAGCTTTTTAGATTTTTATATGTGTTGCCAAATGTACTTTGAAACACTTGTATGTCAATTCATTCTCCCATGAACAACAGTGTACAAGAATATCTGTTTGCCCACATCTTAGCTGAGGGGACTTTCTCCCCTTTCAATAAGGGCAAATGCTCATCTGTCCAGTTGTTCCGTATTTCTTGCATGACCAGTGTGCACAAGTCTCTTTTCATTTTTTTTATGTGACTTCCCTCTTTATGACTTATGACATTTTTCTTTGTATTTTTGGTCTTTGTCTTTTTTAACTCTTTTTTAAAGATTTTATTTATTTTCAGAGAGAAGGGAAGGGAGGAGGGAAGAGTGGGAGGGAAATGTCCATGTGAGAGAGAAGCATCAGTTGTCTGCCTCTCACACAACCCCAACCAGGCACCTGGTCTGCAACCCAGGCATGTGCCCTGACTGGGAATCAAACCAGTGACCCTTTGGTTCATAGGCTGGTGCTCAATCCACTGAGCCACACCATCCAGGGCTGTCTTTTCCTTTTTTAAGAGATCTTTGGGTATCATGGAAAATGAGTCCTTTTGTTACATATTATTGGGTTTTTTTTCCAGGTTGTCTTTTGACTTTTCTTATGGTATTTTTTTCAAGTAGAATATTTTATTTTTTTGTATAGGCAAATCTGTTTATCATTTTCTCTATGGTTCTAAGTTTTATATCATGCTTAGAAAAGCAATATCCATTCCAAGATGGCTTTTTTAAATTCATAAGAGTTTTGTTCTAGTGTTTCTATAGATCCGTATTTTTACATTTAAACATTTGATCCTTCTGGAATTTATTTTGGTGTAAGAAAGGAAGTGGGTATCAAAATGTACCAGGTGGAACAGTTACTTCTACCAGGAAAACATGCCGAGTTCAAATAACAGAAAATTTATGTTGTGTATATGAGTATATCATATATTGAATGTGCTGGGGCCACTTTAATCTTTACAAGCTCCTCACTTTGCCTGCATGGTGACCTTGAACTGTGTGTAGCTTGCTGACTCCAGCCTCAGTTTATCTGCTGATGTGGGACCTAGTAAATGCACTGCCATCAGTCGCCATAAGTTCTTTTCCTAATTCAGGAATTCTTCATCTTTTTTTCCTTTTTCCACCTCTTTAGTGGAATAATGTTCTATCCAAAGACCCCTTAGTCTGTGGACCCCAGGTTTCCTGGACCTTCTTCCTTCCCCTTTCTTCCTCCAAATACACTTTTTGGAGGCAAACACAAAACCCTCTCCCAAGGACAAACATCCCCATCACTGCCCACTGCCTCACTGCCTCCCTGCCTCCTTCTGTGGTGACTGACTCACACTTAGCTGGTTTGCAATTCAAATAACCATCTCCAAGTTCCTAGGAGGCAGGCTAGGTTACAAAAAGTGAACTTATGTAAAACAATATCACCTTCTCTAGTTCTCTTTTGTTTCCATTCTTATTTTCATTCATTCCCCTACACTGTGCCAACATCTCCTGCCTTATTGCTTCCTACAAAGGTAAATCTATGAGTCACCCAATTTACATCCACGTATTGCAGGCCTGTTGCACATATGCAAAAAAGAACATAGTCATATGTCCTTGTGAGTATGTGTCTATCATGAATTTGGTTGGGGTTTTTTTTGTCCCTACTAAATGAGTGTATCCTTCCTCATGTCACCATATTGGAAGTGCTCCTTTCTGCCTTAAGAAAATGAGTTGACATCACAGGGTCATTTATGATGAACTATTAACTGAGAATATTTTGAGAGCAGAAGAAAAATGATAACAGTGGATTTATGTGTTGAGAAGCCTTTGTGAATGAACTCTGAATTGAGTTGAGCCTCACACAAAGGGAAAATCTCACCTCATAGACACCGGAAAATATGAAAACTGATTCCATCTGGTTTGTCTGTGATGCATAATATTACTAGATCATTAGCTCATGCCTTTAGCTCATGCCTTTGCTCAAAGCCAGCTAGGGCATCACCATACCAAGAATTCTGTAACCAATGTAGAAGAACAGAGAGTTTAAAGGACATTTCACCTTTCACTTTGAAGGTCAAAAGAAAGTCAATAAACAACACTTTAACTCTCTGATGAGTAGAGAATACAGGAGGCCTAGAAAAACTCTCTCTCTCTCTCTCTCTCTCTCTATATATATATATATATATATAGATATATATATATATCTATATATATATATATATATATCCCTATCTCTCTATCTCTATGCTGAAAGGGTAACTGAAAAGACTGTAAAAATAAATAAATAAGTGGTAAAATGGTGAGTTCCTTGACAAAAGTAAATGACATTAATAAGAAATTCATCTTTTCTCCTAGATGGACCACTTAGGCTATAAACACACAAACACAAACAGAATTTTAACCCTCAAGTAACAAAATTTCCATAGAAATGCAACATTAACAAGAAATCATAGACAAAAAAACACTTATTATTTTAAAGACAAGTCTAGTAAAAGTACAATTATCACCAACAATGGTAGTTTTCTTCACTGAATCTGGCTCAAAATCATAAAAGCTTCAAGTAATGGACATGAGAAAATTCATTTTAGACCTCTTTTTGTCTGATGTAAGATTACTCATTTCCATACGCACAACATGAGGCCAAGAAGAGACCGTAGAGGTCATCTAGTCTAACCTTCTCTCACAGATGGGAGAGTGGAGGGTCAGAAATGTTAAGTATTCAAGGTCACAGTGAGTAAGCACAGAGCTGGGACAAAACTATAGATCTACTAACTTTGAGATCTTTCTGGTAACCCCATGCCATCCACCAGAAACAGATTTGTAAAGTTACCTTGTCTGATATACAAAGCCCTGCTACACTGGGCTGTCTTCCCTTTCTCCTCATATCTTCCATCCAGCCTTCCCCACCCTGCTCTCTGGCCCAGGAGGCCAACTTGTACGGATTACCTCAACCAGCTCCCTTGCCCTCTGGCTTTCAGTTGAGTTTAGTTAAAGGGAACTCCCGCAGCAGGATGAAGGGTTAGAAGAGAGAGAGGTTAGAGTACTTGTTCTCTGGACTCTATTCTGTGTGGGTACACACTAAGTTTACAGCTCCCTCTCTTCACCCCTTTGTGTCTAAGGGTATATATTAATTTCCTAGGGTCACTATAAAGTGAGTGGATTAAAACAATGGAAAGCCCACTGTGGTCGAATGAGGGGAAGTTCAATATTGAGGACAGTAGGACATATCAATCTTAAAGTTTAAAACACAATGATCTTGAAAAATAAAAATAAAGTCTGAGCACAAATTTAACAAAATACTCTAAAGTCTTAGCATTTGCTGATCTTGATTAGTTATCTATATTTATTTCCATGACAATAATTCTCAGGTTAACCCTGGCAAAAATAATAAAACTAAAGCAAATATGTTCAACTTAAACATACACACACACACAAACACACACACACACAATGTCTGATAGGATCACAAAGGTAAAGGGATTAAGAAAAAAAACTCGTAGACACAGACAACAGTGTGGTGGCTACCAGAGGAAAAGGGGGTTGGGGGAGGAAGTAGAAGAGAGTAAAGGGAGAATAAATGGTGATGAAGGGATACTTGACTTCGAATGTTGAACACACAACACAAAATGTAGTTGATGTATTATAGAATCGTACTCCTGAAACCTATATAATTTTATTAACCAATGTCATCCCCAATAAATTCAATAAAAATAATACATACATACATACATATTTAAAAACACACACAATGTCTGATAAGGCCATAATGGCGACCCAAACCAAGATCCTTTTCCATAAACATATTTCCATTACTTTGCATGTGCTTCCCAGGGGCACGCTTTTTCATACAAAGTAAATGGAGGTTCCATGGGACACTGCCAACACCTTGAGGATGAATCTCACATCTTATTCATCTTTATATTCCTGATGCTGATACAATTTCAGAGTAGGGGTTCGATAGCTCTCTGTCAAGAAAGAATGAACTAAAGAACATGGGGTTCAGTGACTATGTCACTGACTCCAGCTCAGTGACCTCAGCTTATTTATCCCTGTGGCCACTGTCCTAAGGAAGCAATGACATTAGCCATAACAAAAATATGCATTGCCATGTCTCCTTCATATAAAAACAGTTTAAATAGAAACTCTGATAATGAGACCTCATTCCAAAGAGGGAAGCAATCAGACTCTATCTAAATGCTCAGGGATTCTGGACATTTTGAATTAAAAAAAAATACATCTAGACTTCTGGGGTCATTAAATCTTCAAAGCCATGTCATTTTTTTTCACTATTTTGTCACAGACTTAGGGGATTAGGGACCCATTCTATGCAATCTACATAAATATTCTACAAACATAGAAGACAAAAGCAATTATACCTGTCATTTTTCTAATTTTATCTCAAGCCATAATCTCAACCTTGAGGTTCCTTCCATCCCAAATCCTATGGATTTATCCATTGATGTGCTGGAGCTATCTCTCATCAGCTCATAAGTGCTAACTTTTCAGGAATTCAGAAGACAATTGGTAAATACAGCCATTATTCAAAAGTAAATTATGTAAACTAAGAAATAAATTATATCAAAAACAAAGGTAAGACATTTTAAAAACCTATCACTTCCTAATTATTGTACTACATTTCCCTATTATGAATGGTTCTGAACTTGTTTGTGTCCATAGTATCCGTATGGTGGAAACACTACATAATGGTGGACTCTGGCACATCCTTTCCCAACACCATGTTCAGGGACATGGCAACAGTATTTTAAAATCAGCCATGGTGGGAGTATTTACACCATTTACACCATGGAGATTGGCAATGCTATAAATAAGGACCTTTGTTTTTTTTTTTTTGAAGAGCCAGTAGTTACACATTGGCCACTAAATTCAGGTACCACTGAATCTTTGCCACCCCCAAACTTTTGGGGTTGCAGGAGACGGTCTACCCAGTCTAGTCAAGCAGGAAAAGAATAGGAATAGTCCAATGCATGGACACCATTGTTTCTTGCAGCCACACAGTATCTCTCTGCTAAAGCCCAGTTCTTATGGTCGCTGAGGATGCTAATCTACTTGTTGATGATGCCTTGCTAATCCAAATTCAGCACAGGGCACAGCTCTTCAACAGAAGATAACCCCCACAGTTTGAGAGCTGGGTTGGCTAGTTGTCCCACCTTTGGACCACAGAGGTGTGGCTCAGCGTGCTCCATTCTTATGATCCACATCCACAACCATCCTGGTGTACCAGCTGATTCCAGGAACCCCATTTTCCATCTTGACCCATAGATATTTATCATAGGCATTGGGCATGTTTTCCTTTGAATCCTTTAAAACACAAAACGCTCGATTACACTCCATTTCCCTGGATAGGGTGCTACTTGTCTTACCCACACCCTGGATGACTCTTGGGGAGGTGTTGCCCGCTCCTCTAAAAGAGACAACATTCTATGACCCAGAATTGAATTGCTGTTCCAATATGCTTATATTCACTGTCCTCAGTCAGAGGAGTGGTTACTATCAATTATTCCGGGGTTACTTCTTAGCTCCTCAGCTAGTGAAGAAGAAACGGGGCAAAGAGAATTTTAATCTTCACGTGCACCTTGCTTCAATCAGATTCCCCAAGGAAATGTCTATCTTCCAACAAGACTCAATGACTTACTTATTTTTTTTTAAGCAAATCATCTTACAGACATTTTATTCTAGGTATAAAGCCAGAAGTTCAGAAAAATATATCATGCATCATTTATACTTGCCAAAGTACCTTAACTTATATTTTAAACATTGTTTTTCATAAATATCCTATGAGCTGTGTTCCCTTATTTGTGTTTTATAGATGAGAACATTGAGGACTGGAGGTAGTTAAGTGACTTTCTAAAGTTACATAACCTATAAATCCAAAATCTTTTTGCTTCTGTTCCAAGTCAGAATTTCCTTTATAATCTTCCTTCTAAAGAGATAGGATTGCCCTGACTGGTGTGGTTCAGTGGATTGAGTTCCAGCCTGTGAACCAAAGGGTTGCTGGTTTGATTCCCAGTCAGAGCACAAATCTGGGTTGCAGGCCAGGTCCCCAGTGTGGGGCAAGCAACAGGCAACCACACATTGTTGTTTCTCTCCCTCTTTCTCCTTCCCTTCCTCTCTCTCTAGAAATAAATAAATAAAATATTTTAAATAAATACATTAAGAGATAGGATTGCAACCCAATAGAAGTTCTCTCCTCAGCATTTCTTATCCCTGCTTCTGCCATACTTATTTCTGTATTATGCCTTTGCCCATGGTAATATCTTCACCTGAAATATCTTCTTTCCTTCCTTCTGTCCTTCCAAATCAAATCCATCCTTCACTACTCAGTTAGGACTCAATCCAAATACAGCAGTAAGCAAAAGTAGGTTTACAGTTGCATAATGACATTCTTTTGAGTTAATAAAGCTATTGTAATAATCATAACCTACATGCCTTTTCCCATTTGAACAACCGTAAACCTACATTTGTCCACCCTATATGTGAAAAAGAGATGACTACATAAATCACTTATAGCCCTGGCTGGTGTAGCTCAGTGTATTGAGCATGAGCCTGTGAACCAAGGGATCACGGTTCGATTCCCAGGCAGGGCACATGCCTGGGTTGCAGGCCAGTTCCCGGCAAGGGATGCACGAGAGGCAACCATACGTTGATATTTCTCTCCCTCTCTCCCTCTCTCCTTCCCTTCCCCTCTAAAGATAAATAAAATGTTAAAAAAGAAGAAATCACTTATACATGTACCCCTCATACTGATTAAAATTGCAGCCTTATATTCTACATAGTGATAAGCAATGGGTTCCTAGTGTTTTACATGAAGTTAAATCCCTTCTGATTTAAGTGACTATTTAAGAATCCACAAAACAAGTGATATTTGAGTTTGGCCCTAAAGTGAGAGGTGCTGACAGACTATGCAGGGAAGAAAATCATATTAAGAATGCATTTTCTAAATGCATAAGTGACATTAAAAATTGTAAGCATATGTTCAATTATAAGACTTATATGGAAGACTAATACACAATAGAATTAAAAATAAAGAGAAACCAAGCTTTAAATAAATTTTAATTTAACAAATTAAACCCCTCTTTTAAAAATACTTTTAGCCCTGGCTGGTGCAGCTTAGTTGGTTTGGTGCCATCCTGCAAAGCTAAAGGTTGCCAGTTTGATTTTCGGTCCAGGCACATGCCTGGGTTGCAGGTTCAGTACCTGTAATCAATGTTTCTCTCACACATTGATGTATCTCTCCTTCTCTTTATCCCTCCCTTTCCATTTCCCTAAAAATAAAATAAATATAAATATTTTTAATGTTTTACTCGGAATTAATTTTAGACTCACAAAAATTTGCAAAAGTACTACAGAAAATATCTATGTATCCTTCATCCAGCTTTCCTGGATGTTAATATCTCATATACCCATAGTAAAATTCCCGAAGCTAGAAATCAACATTGGAACAATACATGAAACAACAGTTTTCAAAACACTGGGCATCAGGCAATGAATGACAGTAGTATCTGAGGGTCAGTAAACAAACAAGGTGAGCTCTACAATTATCCAAGCTTCCTGCCCTGAGAAAATTTCCAGGCCGTGGCCCCGGGAGCAGTAAATGCAGCAGAGCCCAGCAGATGCCCTGATTTGAAGAGACACAGCTGAGAGTCTGGGGGAGACTAAGGCAGCTAGACTCATCAGAGTCTTCGCATCAGAATGCGAAGCAGAGAGGGCTGCAGAAAGAGCACACCCCAGAAATCAGTGGAGAGTCCCTCTCGAGTATTCAGCAGAGGACTGATCCGTGCATGCATGTGGATAACTAACTACCCAAGACAAAGGAGAGGACCACCCAAAAGGATTCGAAGAAGCAACACTCACACAGAGCGGAGAACATAGCCTAGTCCCACCAGCCAAACAGGGAAAATTTTCCCAGAGCGCTGGGTAGTATACTCAGGAAGGTCCTGCCTCAATAGTGGGGAATAATTAGCCCAGACTAAGCACCTCTCTAGACCCGTCTAACAAATTATAACAGCAAGACTGGAAAGGATCAGATTGTTTCCAACTAACTTTAACTGCATCCCAGAACACAGCTCAAGAAGATTTATAGGAATACAAATATATCTTTTGCTGCTTTGCTTTGTATATTGGTTTTGAAAGTGTGATGCTCATCTAATTCTTTTGTCTTTTTAGGTATTTTTATCTTTTTGCCTATAGAGAGACCTTGGGAAATTTATCTTTATTTTTAAGAACTAATAGTTGTGCCAAGGAATATGTGAGAATTGCTCGTTCTGGGTTAATTTTCCAGTGAGCTCATTCAGTGTGTTGACTTAGGTCTTTCTCTACTTCTAGAAGTTTTCTTGGATTATAGTTTTAAATATTAGCTCTGTCCCATTGTTTCATTTTTCTTCTTCAGGACTCAGGTAATACGAAAATTCTTTGCCTGTCTTCCACGTCTGTTACTTTCCAAGCCTTTTTTTCTTTTTCTTGAACTTGTTTCCATTCACTTGGTTGTTTTCCTGCCCTTCATTAAATTTTCATTTGGTCCATTTTCCCTTGTGCATCTTGTAAATTGTTCTTCATTTCCGAGATAATTTTGTCTTTTTCTTCCATTTCTTTCCCGAATCTTTGGGTTTCAGATTTAAAGTGGTTTTTCATAACCTTGGATGTTTGTTTCAGTATATTTCACCTTTTCTGGAGTGTATAGACTTACTATTTTATTCTGTTTTGTGGCTATTTTGAAGGCAATTTTCCTCAGTTGATTTGCATGCAAATTCATTTCCTGAGTTTCTGAAATATTCCTCTATAAACTTTCCTTTTGTTCATTTCTATAATATTGCAGTGTTTAGAAGGTTCTTGCTCTAATTCACTTTTGGTTTAGAAATGTCTGGGTATTTTAGTGATGTTTTGTTTGGGAAGATTGTGAAGCTTCCTGTCTTTTGGTTCTCTTTTGTTCTCTTCTTATTCTTTTCCCTTTTACCACCTGATTCTCAAAGAAAGCTTCTTCCTTCCTCTTTGCCTTTTTCTCTTCGAGAAGCTTTTTTCCCCAGAAGAATATCCTTTTAAATCATGCCTGTCCTTTTAAATCAGGTGTTCCCATTAAAATAGTCAGCCCCTTTAAACTGCATGTCTGGTTCTTTATTCAATAGACCTGATCCTTTAAGACCAAATACTTTGAAATCTCTTCTCTGCTGTCATGTGCTGAGCAGCCTGGTTACCTTTTTAGGCTTTCCAGATTGAGGATGGATGTAATCTTTTGGTGGTTGCTCCAACTCCCCTCAGGCCCCGTCCCCAATGTCCCTCCCTTGAGTCTCTGCACTTTTTCTCCGTCTGCCTTTGCTTGCCCCAAACCCCATGGCATGAGAAGGGAGCACATGGACCACAGCACTGGCATTTGTAGACTTCTCTTTATACTCATAACTATTTTACAGTTTCAGCTTTCTCCGACTTTAATTTTTTCATAGAATTTTTGTAAATATGAAGTTATTTCATATCATTTGGGAGGCTGTTCACTACACAATTGCCACTGCCTACAGCTACCCCAAATCCCCATTTTTTTAAAAGTTTGTTTTTAAGATTTTATTTATTTATCTTTAGAGGGGAAGGGAAGGAGAGAGGGAGAGAAATGTCAATGTATGGTTGCCTCTCATGGGTCCCCTGCCGGGAACTGTCCTGCAACCCAGAAATGTGCGCTGACTGGGAATTGAACTGTGATCTTTTGGTTCGCAGTCCCGCGCTCAATCCACTGAGCTACACTTGCCAGGGCCCAAATCCCCATTTTTAAATCCTTTATTAAAGCATAACCTACACACCAGAAGTGCACATATCATAGGTGCAGAGCTCAGTGCATTTTCATAAACTGAATATGCCAGTGTATCCAGCCACAAGATCCACGAAGATGACTGACCACCACCACAGAACCCGCTTGTGCTCCTTCCTGCCCACATGCCTCAGGTAGCCACAGCACAGATGAGTTTTCCCCGTTCTTGCACATTCTAGAAATGAAATCACATTGTACGTACTCTTATGTGTCTGGCCTCTGTCATCATGAATGAGATTCATTCATGTTGTGTAACTTGTTCATTTTTGCTGCTGAATACTACTCCATTTGTGAATGTGCCACAACTTATTTACCTATTCTTTGGTTTGGGGGAGCATTTTCAAGTTTTGGGTGATTGAAATAGTACTGTTGTGAACATTCTTGTACATGACCTTTGGTGAATATATATAAAATTTCGTTTAGTGTATACCTAGGAGAATTGCTTGTTCATGGACCAGCAGTATATAAAAATTCCTATTGCTACACATCCTTGTCAAAATATGGCATTGTCTACCTTTTTATTTGAGCTATTCTGGTGGTATGCCATGATATCTCATCTTTGATTCATCTTTGGCCATTTAGCACTCCTCTTTTGGAAAAATCTCTTTTAGTTATTTTTCTTTTGCTAGTACTTCATTTTAGAAGAAAGAGACCTTTTACCTGGTGACTAGTGATTTTACCATGTTCACAAAACAAATTAGTCAGAGTGTAGCCACATCCAGGACAACAGCACTCGATTCTCCAAGCTTTTTTCCCTAAGTCACCAAAATAAGGAGTTAAAAGTTAATCCTTTTAGTATTTGGTAGTCATCTAAGGTTTGCGAGCTGGGTAGTGAGCCGAACAGGCTGAGATGGTGGGTGGAAGAGGTTATAGAAAAGTGAGCCTATGACCGAATAAACCACTCAGAAGACAAATAATACAAAAGTAATATAAATAAGGAGAGACACAAAGAGACTGAAAAATAAAAGATAAATCAGAGAGAAATTGGAAAGAAAAAAATGTACAGGAATGAAAGATTTCTCTAATCAATTTTTAAGCCCAGGAGATGGGAAGAATAGTGATAACTTAGACAAAATTAGGTTAAGTCACAAGAATGGGCTAGTGGGGGGAAGGGTATAATGAGTTTGGTATTAAATCTAATGGTTTAATATGACATGTCAGCAGGACATCCAGAAAAAAAGCATCTGAGAGCACTTGTATAAAAACAAGATTTTTATTTAAAGAGATGTAAGACTAAAGATGGAGATTTGTGAACCATCTGTACAAAAGTAACATGGAGTGGAGATAATGCAGAAAAAGAACATAGAATCAAGAAGAGAAATGCCACACCTATTTAAGGAATGGGAAAAAAAAAGAATTCAAGGAAGAAATCAGAGAAGAGAGGCTGGATAGTTAGAGGAACAGAGGAGAATTAAAACAGTAGTATGGCATGAGGCTCAAAGAAATAAAGTTTAAAGCAAGAGATGGTCACCACAAAAACCTCAGAAAAGCAAATATTGTTAAACCTGGGGAAAGAGGAAAAAACCTGTTGGTTACAGCATTTGTGTTATCATTGGTGACAGAGGAGAGAATGGTTTCAGTGTAGAGTTAGAGATGAAGGTCATATTATAAGACATTCAGAATGAGTTGATAATCAGTAGAGCTAGCAAAACATTAATAGAATATTATATTACTGACTCCAACTGTGAAAAGCAAAAAAGCATTAGGTCAACAAAAACTAGTGGGGGTGGAATTGGGAGAGTGGTGAGGAGGGCTGGGGTGGTGGGCTGGGATGGGAGTAAAAGAAAACTGTACAAGAACAAAAATTAAAATAAAAATTTAAAAAATACTTATAAATTAAGAAATTCAAAATAAAAAAAGAATTAGGTCAGATACACAAAAATGCAGAGTCAAGTGAAAACTTTTCAAAATGAGGGCTATATGTGTTTATTTTAGGCAGACAGAAAGGCTCCAAAAAAAAGAGATTCATTGATAATGTTGGAAAGCAAAGGGATAATGTAGTCATGAAGTTCAAAAGGATCAGAAGGTTTGGAATACACCTTATGAGGAAAATAATAGAAAGGAATTTAGGCTCTGCTTCTGAAAAAAAAAAGTCCTGAAAATTTTTCTTCTACAGTACAATCTAAAGATGTTGGGTAGAACAACTACGGTAGAAAATACAAAGAAGAAGCCAAAATGGAAAGACAAAGAAACAGACCTCAGATGAATGAACAAGAGAATTCTACAGAAGAAGAACTAAATGAAATGGAGGCAAGCAATTTATCAGATAGAGAGTTTAGAGTAATGATTATAAGGACACTCAACAACTTGAAAAAAAGACATAGAAGCCACAAAAAAGGACCAGTCAGAAATAAATAATGCAATATATGAAATAAATAATACACCGGAAGGAATAAACAGTAGGTTAGATGAAGCAGAGTATCGAATCAGTGATTTGGAAGACAAGGTAGATTAAAAACACCCAGGCAGAGCACCAAAGAGAAAAAAGAATTTTTAAAATGAGGAGAGCTTAAGAAACATTTTGGACAACATGAAGCATAACAACATCCAAATCATGGGTGAGCAAGAGAGTGAGAAAGGGATATAGAACCTATTCGAAGAAATAATGACCAAAAACTTCCCTAATCTGGTGAAGGAAAAAGTCAATCAAGTCCAGGAAGCTCAGAGAGTCCCAAACAAGTTGGACCCAAAGAGGCCTACACTAAGGCACATCATAATTAAAATGACAAGGCTTAAAGACAAGGAGAGAATCCTAAAAGATACAAGAGAAAAGCAGGTGATACAAGGGAACACCAATTAGACTGCCATCTGATTCCTCAACAACTAGTTAACAAAATCAGAACAATGGAATCCTAAATGGACACACTGAAAGTAAGAGCTCCACATGTACCAAAAGACTCAGGAAGAGCTTTTTGGGAAAGAAATGCTCAAGTAAGAACAGAAGATAAAGAAAATGGCATTCCAACAGAGACTGGGGGTGGGGGCAGCATGTTTCTCAAAAAGAAAGCAGATCCAAATGGAGATGAGTGTTGTGTGAGTGGGATATAAGACTGAATTGGTAAAACAGGGTTATATCAAAGAAGCACTTTGAAGGCAGTAGAAGCTGTTGAATTTGAAGTCAGTATACGGGCAATATGGTACTAACTCTAGCACGCACAAAAGAAGTGCTTATTGCTAGTTGGCTGGCAATATATTGTAAATATTCAAGGGACTGCTCTTTTATTGTATTAAATAACTGGTGGGGAAAATTTAGGTGACACTTCAAAAGATGCTACATTGCTTTCATAGATTTAAAATCATATATGTAGTAGTAGACATATATGAACATTTTATACTGCTCTTACTATTGAGTTGGAAAAAAAAAGCTTAGGAAGGGTACACCATGACCTACTCCATCTCACTCAGGTCAGATTTTTTCTTTAAAAAAGATAAAATATAACAAGCATTCTTTAACAGTGATAGGTGAGTTTTCAAGAAAATTAAATTATGAAATGCCAGAAACAAGAAGCCACTGAAAACCTGAGTTAAGCCTTCCAGTTGCTATCACTCTGCAAGGCACAGAGCAAGGGGTTCAGGGGACATTGTTTTTGGTACCCTGGGGGTTTTAATTTTTTTAGTCTGTGTGGGAATTAGAATTCAGGCCTCTGCTTCAAACTAGAACCTTTTAAAGATCCACCCTCATAAAGGTGGATTAGGGAAGAAACAAACCAACCAGAAGCACAGGGACACATCAAAAAAAAACAAAACTAAAAAACAAAAATCCTGTCTGTTTTAGACTTAATCTTGGGTAGAAAAAATATTCTCTCCTAGGAATCTGGACCTGGGCCAGAGATTTTTTTATTTGAGTTTATAATAGCCACATGATGTGACAACCTTCAACCCTCAATCTAACAAATCAACATAAAAATTTGTCCCAGGTTGCTAATACCCTGGAATGCTAATGTAAAACAGCTCCAAAATCTGTTCTCCCAATCCCAGCTGCACAGGAGTAACAATGAAGATGAACTTGAAGCTCAGTAAGTATAAATACATGAGCAATATTTTGTAAATATGCTAAGAATCTATCCTCCATGGGCATGGCAAACTTTGGGATTAGATTTTCAATAAACTCAGGAAATTAAACAATCTAAATAAGATTAGAAAATTAATTATATTTAAAGGTATTAAGTACATAAAAGAAGATACAAAGAAAGCTTAAAAGCAGGGCACTGTTTAAAAATTAAAATCAGGAAAGAAAAAGTTCAGAAAGAAGATATACTGAAAATAAGTAAAATTTCTAGGAATAAAAGAATACATATTGCCAAGCATGGATGGACCTGGAGAACATTGTGCTAAGTGAAATAAGCCAGTCAGACAAATACTATAGGATTTCATTTATATGTGGAATCTAATGAACAAGCTGCACTAACAAGCCAAATAGAGAGACTCATAAAGAGAGAGCAGGCTGACAGCTCTGGGCAGGGGGGTGTGGGTTAAGAGGTGGAGGGATGGAGCAATATAGAAAAAGGACTCACAGACATGGACAACAGTGTGGTGATTGCAAGGGTGGGGGTGTAAGTGAAGGTGAAAGAGGGTATAAGGGGATAAATAGTAATGGAAAAATACAATAAAAATTTCAAATATATATATATTTATAGTCATTGAAATTACGAAATTCAGCAAATGCGTTCAATAGCTGACCCAGCATGGGAAAAAAGAGAATTGGTGTGTGCCAAGAAAACCTGAGGAAATTGCTCAGCATAAAGCTCAAGGAGACAAAAGAGATGAAAATATTATGCAAAGGCTATGAGAAGATAAAATAAAAAGGACTAACATACACCTAAAAGGAGTTCTAGAAGGTGATTCAACCGAAGGAAAGTAGGATCGATTTTTATTCTTTAAAGACTTGAATGAATCCGGAAAGCTTGAATTCTAAATTGTTCAAATTGACACAACTAGATTACTCTAATTCACATTCTTCTCTCCCTTCTCGGAAGTTCTTCAGTGTCGCAATCCCTACATCACCGTGCACCACCTGATTATAGACTGTCTTACAGATAGCCACGATGGTTTCCCACGGGCCAGTCTCATCCCCCTAACTACAGGACTCCAAAGGAAGAGGGCATGCCTTCTCTTTCTCTTGCATCCCCTGCAGTGCCTGGTATAACTTACTCTATATTTGAATTTAATGAGAGAAGTAATAAAATTAAAGGTGAATCCTATATTGAATCCCGTACATAATTCTTTATTCATTTATCCTTTTTATAGACAATACATATCTGACTTAAGAACACACACATTTCAACCAAGCCTAGCTGAGCAAGAGTTCAGCTTAAACTTTCTCTTTAGCTAAAAATCCCTTTAATTATTCATTCTTTTTAGTATGCATCCAGCAAGATTGCACGCTGAGCATATTTTGTAAATCAAACTATAAATAGCTATAATAAATGTCATATGTAAATTGATCTATTTTCAAGGTTTCTGAGTACAACAGAAGATCTGAATAATTTTTTGAATGGCTGACAAATACTTTTTCTGATTTGGTATTTGGACATCTCCCAAACAACTGAGCAAAATTTTCCTTAAAATTTGATCTATGATTCTCTGTAAGATTAGAAATGGACATGAAAAAATTCACTCTGTAAAAAGATAATTAAGAATGAAGTTCAATAGCAATGAAACTTAATGGCTTGAGCTAGATATGTGGTCCCTACATTTATATAGTTTTATTCCAATGGCACAATAAAGATGCATGAGAGTAAAATAAGGAATAGCAAGTGGAAAATGCACACAGGCCCACCACTGAGAACAGCACTTCACTGCCATCCATTTCAGCATAAAAATTTATTGTTAGATCACAAGTTGAGGGGATGCCAAAGCAATAACCTACCCATCCTTTGTAACATCTAAAATGACCTGATGAAAGCAAGTCAAATCTTTAAAAGGTTTCTGTACCACTTAAATAACTGAATTCCTTCGTAGAACTGCTTTATTCCCCATATTGTATAAAGATTAATTACTGAACAGGAATACTATACTGGCCAAGAAAGAGAAGCAGCCTGAAGAAATTATTAGATCAGGAATTACAAGCCAGCAAACTCAAAGAGAGGAAAATACAAAGAGAGCTCCTCTCAGTCTCTGTCTCCCACCAAAATTCCATATGCACACATGTGTGCACACACACACATTCAAGCCAAAAGAAAGAACTCCAGAATCCAAGACAGAAAATGACAAAGCAGCAGCTGTCTCAGTTGACTGGGAGATACGTTTAAGTTGCTTGCTCCTCACAAACAAAAACAGCTAGAGACATGATGTCAAGCCCCACGTGTTC
Source organism: Anoura caudifer (assembly GCA_004027475.1). Lineage (NCBI taxonomy): Eukaryota > Metazoa > Chordata > Mammalia > Chiroptera > Phyllostomidae > Anoura > Anoura caudifer. The sequence continues at coordinate 55,385 of PVKU01003720.1, forward strand.
TTTGCTAATCTTACTAGTTAGTTCTCTTTACTTAAGAACATCTATTTTTGAGGGTGGAGCAGTTGAATTGGGTAAAAGTTTTGACCTACCATGTTATATTGAATCTGCAAGTTGTCTTGGTCAGAATCTAAAATAAAATCCTAAGTCCTAAATAAATCTATACATGATATCACACTAACATGAAGTCAACCAGCCCAAGACCCTCAGGATCCTGCACTCAGTCCGTGGGCCAGTGCAAACTCACCTTGGGGAGCGGGTGGTAAACGTGCAAATCAAGCAGTACACACATGAAATCAATTCGCATGTTGCTCTACATTTATCTAGAACAAGTTGCTGGCCTTACAACCTCCCACTGAGTAAAGCTTTTTAGCCATGAAATTTTCCAACTGAAGTCCGTCTAACTCCTGATTAGCAACCAAGGGCTACCTCACTAAACCTCTCTTTGGGGCTCTGGGACTTAATTCCATCAAAGAGTTCCGCCTTCTCCATCTGCTCACCATTTTATTTGTAAATGCTCAGACTCCTAACTCAAGAGAGGAAGTCTAATTAGTAGAGGGCAGAAGGACCTTGAACAAGTCGGTTGGGGGGCTGGGGACCTGCGTGAACAATGAGGAGAAGAGCCTCAGTCCCACTTGTGCCTTCACAGGAAACTGACAATTAAGTGCTCCGGGTCCTTGAGGAAAAGAGGCCTATGTACTAATTCTCTCTTGGAAGCATTCTCCTTTGAAAACCAAATCCCAGAAATGTCACTGCAGAAGCCAGCAGAAATTATAAGATGTCTCCCAGTTCTGCCAAGTCTTAAAGGCACTACAGGAACTTGTTTATAGCTACCCTAGTGGCATTTAGAAAGGCAGGTGCAGAGTTTCTTGTCCCACAAAACTTACCATATTTTTCTGACTATCAGATGAACTCCCCTCCCCAAATTTGGGAGGGATAATGGTTGTTAATGCTGCTGTTGAGTTCTGTTTACATTTACATTGGTGAAATATTATGTTATTTATGTTATTAAATATTTTACCACATTTTTTGCTTCAAAAAATTTTTTCCTATTTTCCTCCTCTAAAACCTAGGTGTGTCTTATGGTCCAAAAAATATGATAAATGTGCCCCATGTATGTAAACTGTCTTTTAAGCTTAACACTTCCCGTGAAACCAAGGTCCTCAAAGGTGATTGAGGGAAAAATTCATCTTACAATAAATCATCCCTGGATCCAGTCTGGTTTTTCTATAGTCTTTTAAAATAAATTTTATAGTAATCCTGTATAATAACTCATCACACTCCTATAGGGCAAACATAAGTGAGTAGATTTTGTGGGGTTCTGGCTCTGTTTTATATTAGGGGATCATCTGAGATAACATTTCTCAGAGTGGATTGCATAGATGTTAAAGGGGCCTCTGTGAGGAGTTTCCTGGTAACAGGTGTTTGAGAAACTCTGGATTAAAATAAGCAAACCAATCCATTTTCTGTAGGAAGCACATCCCCCTGGATTAAGATGGTGACACAGGTCATTGCTGATTTCAGTCTCTCTCACAAGACCAACTAGCAACTCCCCACAGACAAGACACCACTCGGTGGCAATCCCAGAACCCAGGGGTGGAAGCAGCCGCTGGAGCACAAACACCAGGAAAGACCTCGTTAGAGCCTTCACTAGAAACCATCCCGGCCAGCCTTTGGGTCTTGGACTTTCAGCCTCCAGGACAGTAAAAAAAAAAAAAAAAAAAAAAAAAAAAAAATCTGTTGGTAAAGCCACCCAGTCTGTGCTATTTTGTTACGGCAGCAAAGTAATACAGGTAGGTTGAAAACCAGAAGACATGTTAATTGTTAGCTGTCTCCTACATCTGAGGAGAGAGTTTGCCATTTTGCTCCTGAGTGCTTCCAGTTCTACTAAACTTCCAACATGTAGGGACTGAGACCAACTCGGGTCACGCTGGGAGATTCTGGGTAAAAATAGGAAGAACCGGGAAATAAAAGCAGGTAAAAATGTCTTCCACCAGCAATTGGTGGAAAGGGAAAGTTAACTTACTGACTATCCTTAGGATATGGAGACAGAATCTCTTTGGCAGCAAGTTTGGATGGGGGTCCAAATTCAAGGTTTGAACATTTGTCTGCATTTCTTTTAGTCTCTTACATATGGGGGTCCGTCCGTGCATTAGAGTTCGGTTACTTTAGGTGATGACAGGGAACTGTTTTTCTCTCAGCTAGAAAGGTCAGGGAGAAGGAGAGGAGATATGCCGTGTCCCTGACCTCATCTCCTTTCATATAAAACCATCCTTCTTTCCTTCGAGCTCATTTGCTTGATAAACAGCCACATTCAATTTAACCTTGAGCTGCTCTGCCACAGCTTCTCTTGTGAAAAAGCCCTTCTAGGAGTTTCCACTCATTAAGAGCGTAGCCAACAAGACCCAAGGAGAGGTGAGCTCTCCCCAGCGGTCAGACTTACATCCACCTAGAGACGAGACCAGCACTCAAACAGCATTTGTTGCGTGCGTATCATGGGTCAGGCACTGTGCTAAGAATTGTATACACATCAACCTCTATTATCTTAGGGAAAATTCTCCCCCTTCCCAATATCAAAATCTCCTTTCCTGCATTTGGAAGCAGAATGTGTCACCTCCATTTCCAAGTGGGTGATTTTCAGATGGACCTGATGTGAGCAAGAGATGGGTGTGGAGTGCAGATTGGGAAATACGCTGTGTGCTTTGTCCCTTCCTGAGCTAACAGTGTCACACCACTGTTACAAGCGGCGTAAAGAAGAGGAGGATGGAAAAGCAAATGCTGAAAGGAAGGGAGTAGTAGCGTTCATGGGCGTGCTGGTGGAGGTGTGGCCAAAACGATTGGTAATGTAGGCTGAACAGAAGGTCTCTCACATAGTGTATCCCAATAATACTTCCACCCAATCAATGTTACCTGCACACACAAAGAAATAAATTTTGAAAGTAAAAAACTTTTCCAAGTTAGTATCTCCCCACTTGCTACAGAGCCAGAGCCACTACACCCCAAAATTTCAGTGCTGCAGCCCAGAAATCATTTTTACTGAAGGAATTTTTAGTGTTTTTAATCCTGTTCAGCCTATTTCAGACTGACATGCTCCTGCCATTGAAGGTGACATTATCGGTTGGAGTCTGAAAGTTCACAGTTACCTACACCTGATATTCAGAGCATCTACTCTGTTCTGAGGTTGATCTGGCCCATTGCTTTCTTCCCCAGAGGCCCCCTGGCATGACTCAAAGGCCCTGCGCGCTGCAGTTACAGCGTTGTTCACTACCGTTGACTACAAGTGGGGCCATCTCAGAGGAGCCCCTCAGAAGGTGATCACCACACTTCACTGATGGTTCGACAGAACTGAGCATCCCATGGGACGAATGCTTCGAGGTGCTGCCACTTCCACAAGCCTTTTCCGTGGGCGCAGGTCCTGGGCCTGCATTCCTGCAGGTGCATGAGCTTCTTGAGGGGCCTGGCTAACAATCCAGCCAACTTCATCCTGAACAGCCAGATGTTCCTCTTTTTAACTCACAAAAATATGCACACCCAGACTGCTAAGCAAAAATCCACTATTTGTAGGAAACTGTTTCCACAAGGGGCCTCATCCCTTCCAGGGGGCCCAGGGGCATGTCATGGTGCCAACATCACAGCATCCTCCTCTGTGCTGGGAAAGCCCTTAGGAACCAGCTGACTCAACGCTGGCAGAGAAAAGGGGTGGGGCACAGGGTGGGGTTAAATTGCCTCCGGAAAGTGGCCTGGGTGGCAATGCCCCACTGGAGCATTCATTGTAATAACAAACAAACCAAAAAATAAACAACAAAATGCCATTTGAACACATTTGATGCAGCCATACAAAATAATTGTAAGCAAATGTTCAAAAGCATGAGTTTGGTCTATGTGCAATGATACAGAACTATCTCCAAAACATACAATTAAACAGAAAACAAACAAGAAAGCACAGCCCAAGTGCAGAAAAGTGCATATTAACCCCATGAGTATTTTTGAAAAGGGTAGACATTTACAATGGTGTACTATTTTAATAGTGATGTGATCTTTGTTCTTGATATTTTCTTTTACTCTGTGACTTTTCCTCTGAGTAGGCAGCAGTTAGAATATTCTCTGAGAAGCCCTACACAGAAAATAAAGATGTCAGTTCCTGGCTTTTGCATTTTTAAATAGGCTTTTGATGCTCCTGGTAGAAATAATGGCTTTGACGGGTTTAAGACCCAAGGCTTTCAAGTTTTAAGAAGCAAAGCTTCTGAGATGCACATCATTTCGTGCCACAAGCCATAGTTTTTGAAGAATGTATGCTCAGTTGCATCTGCTTTCACTCACTCTCAGATGAGACAAAGATTCCTTGGAGTAGCTGAAGACGGTGAGTTAAACGCTGTCAGATCCTTAAGAAAGGGCCCTGTGCCCTGCCTGCCACTCCCGTCCCCATGTGCCAGCAGGGAGGGTACGATAGACATCCCAAAGACAGGGAGGCAGAGAGCAGAGACAGCAGAATAGGCTGGCCCAGAGATGTAGCCCTGAGACATGTGCCCTGTGCAACACCCACCAAAGAATGGGAAGAATCAGATGTTTCCTAAAGGGACCCAGAAGTACCTGAGAGCTCAGACCTCAGAGGCCTTGAAGCCAGAGTGGGAAAGGCTGCCACAGCTCTCCACACGGACCGGTGACAAGACACAGAGCAAGAACAAGAACTTCAAGATCCCGGAGTGGCAAGGAACAGCGAGGACACGTGTTTCACCCACCCCACATCTTGACTCCCTGCCACCCTCCATCTGCCAGACCCTCTAAGCTCAGTCACAGCTGCAGGAAAGGCAGGAGGTAGACCCTGAAGTGTCTGCACTTCAGTTCATACCTATACCTCCCAATGGCAACTAAAAAGAGAATTAATTTCTGTTATAGAAAAAATATTAATTGTATTTCCTGCCACCTGGTAAGGCCTGAAGTTTTCCACTGCTTATGCAGACATATGTATTTAAAATTTCTGATATGGCTAATGGTAGTCACCCCTACAGAACAGAACTGGAAAGGAGAGGATGGAGGTTTGTATTTTTCACCTCCCCCCCTGCTCTATACAGGTGGTTTTTCTACCATGTACCCCCCGCCCCCCGCTCTATACAGGTGGTTTTTCCACCATGTACAATAACATAAATACCCCTTTTACTTGGTGGAGGTAGTAGGGTGGGGAGTCCCTTCCTGGAATTCGAAACATTGGCTCCTTCAGAGTTCACAGAGTTGTTGTGTCACCTCCTAAGAGATGGTGGGTCCTCAGAAGGGCCCACTAGCAATCACAGAGCACTCCCTTCGAATCCTCTGCAGTCAAAACAGGCCTTTCTCCAACCCGGCCACTTTTCCTTGACCTCCATTCATTTAATTGACCACCACTCATTCCCAGGTTGCAATCATTTTAATAACGTCATTCATAAAGTCAAAGGATGTCCACCGATTCCTAACTGCTTACTGAAATTCACCCCTATTTCTTCAATGATATGCTAGAAAAAATTCTAGTCACCGTGCAACTCAAACTTTTAATGTCCTCCTGGGCACTTTCATTTGGTTCCTGGGAGGCCAGCACCATCATTCACACAAATTTGACAACTGTTGTGGGTCAGGACAATTCACCAGCACGCAAAATAATTGGCACAAAGAGAGACCACAGTAAACCATATGCATTGCAAAACGCATTCAACTCAGGATACCATAACAGAACTGTCATTGGCCGAAAATATTTGCAGTGTGATGTGTTAACAACCATTGGCCTAAACTATGAAAGCCAATGTATCTACAGAAGAAAGTAGAGTTTAACAGAGTTAGCTCCCACTGGCTGAGAGTATTCTGTGGAAGGATGAGACTCTGTACTATGTTTGGATCAAAATTCACAAGAGGCACTCATTATTTCAAACAGGCCTACAAGGAGAAAACTAGATTAGAATTGGTTGCTTTCTGACTAACAAGAGAATACACACAGTATATCTAGTGGAAAGTCAATTAACATAAAAAACCGGTAAATTCATTTATGAGAGTGGTGAGTTAATTAACATCAGACTGGGGAGTTCATGTATAGCTCAAGTAAGCAATTTCAATTTTCTGTACAAATCATTTATGGCTTAAGTACACAGCTACAGTTCCTACAGCAAACACGTTTTCAACATTTAACAGCTTTCTTGTTGAAACATTACTTTTCCAATAAGTAAGTAAAATAGAATTTATATAGTTAAAAAATAGAATGACTTAGAAAACATTTTGCTTCTTCTCCCAACATAGTGGCAGGCATGAAGAAAGAAACTCCCATTGTGGTAAGAAAGCAAGCAAGTATGATGTAAACTTCAACAGGAACTTTGCCCCATGAGGTAAGACAGTAGTAGTTCCCTCCTGTCCATGGTTTCGCTTTCCACACTTTCAGTTACCCGCAGTCAACTGTAATATGAAAATATGCAATGGAATATTCCAGAAATAAACAGTTCATAAGTTTTAAATTGCATGCTGTTCTGAGTAGTGTGATAAAAATCTCACACCACTCCACTTCATCCCACTCCATCCACCCAGGATGTGACTCATCCCCTCGTCCAGCATCCATGCCCTGTCCTTTGGTCATTCAGCAGCTGTCCTGGTCATCAGATCGACTGTCACAGTATAGCAGTGCTTATATTCAAGTCACCTTTATTTTACTTAAGAAAGTCCCCGAAGCGCAAGAGTAGAGATACTGACAATCCAGATACGCCACTGAGAAGCCGCAAAGGGTTTCCTTGAAGTGAAACGTGGGCACAGTACAGTAAGATATTTTGAGAGACAGAACACATTCACATGACTTTTATTACAGTATATTGTAACAATTGTATGTTGTTTTTGTCAATCTCTTACAGTGCCCACCTTTCACTCCAAGGAATTAAACTTTATCAAAGGAATGTAGATATAGGAAAAACATAGTGTATACAGGGCTCTGTACTACCCATGGTTTCAGACATCCACTGGGGGGCCTGGAATGTATCCCCCATGGACAAGGGAAACTACTTCGTATACAGCAGTCTTTGTTCACTGTACTCTGTGGTTAACAAAATGTAAGATGCTCTAAATTTCTCTAGTTTACCTCACTGAGACATGCCATAGAGCAACCTGAACTTAAATTTTCAAAGTACTTCACTCAACAACATAAATCCTACCAAGGCTTCCCATAAATTAGAACTGATATCCATAATTTTTCCAGTTTTATGTAAGGTTGATTCAAGTTATAGTTTTTTTGGCTTCTTTTGAAGCTTATAATGTTGCTTTTATAGTTCAATAACACTCAGAGAATGGAATTTTTATATAAAAAGATATCATATTCTGTTTTCTGTAATTGACTATTTTACACACATACATCTATTTTAGAAAAATGTTCCAGAGACAAAGAGCAGTCTAACAAGTCAGCACTGCAGAGCACAGCATTAAACTGTTATCCGTATAGCACTTTTCTAGTAATAAAAAAGGGCAGCCAGTAATTACATGAATAAATAATTTTTTCTAAAAGCTAATGCCATCATTAACATCATTACAGACTCACTGAAAAAGTTTTCAATAATAGTCACAGTTAGAATCTCTCCAACTGCTCTCCAACTGTTCACATTTCGTTGCCTTTCTTAGCTTTTATCCTTTGCTTCCCGTGGCTGGGTTGATGCCCTACTGCAGGGGAAAAGGTGCCTTTCAGATGTGACGTGGCAGGTTTCTTACCTACTTCCTCCTAAGGATAGCCGAGGGAGGGGGTAGTTAAGAGGCAGAGGGAGCAGGGGGCACAGTGGCTCCCCTGGGGCTACCCATCCAGGGATCTCAATTACCCAACACACTCTAGAGAAAGGGCCCCTGGTACCTGAGAATGCTGGACCCAGGACAAGCCCAGTCTGGGCTTCGAAACCAAGGAGGGGAAACAGCTTATACACCTTGGCATTGCCCTCAGTGCCCAGAGGGGGTGCTGCCTCAGGGCCACTGAACTTGTGTCTAGTAAATTGATCTGAAAGCCTAAGATTGGACCCATAGGAAAATAAAGCCACAACACTGCCTAATACCTCCTCCTGCTTCCTCCCCTTTCTCCAAAAGCCACTTGCAGAGGACATCTGAGACCACTTATGAATGGAAGGGTGAACCGGAGGTCACTGAAAACACCTTTTATCACACTTGGTCTTATCCAAAAGGCCGAAACACCTTTTACTAGATAATGATAATGAACTCTCTGATAGAAAACTACCCTGAGTTATGTTTGAAAAGTAAGAACTACCAAAGATTTACAGATAAGTGACTTTTAAAAATTTATATTTAAAGCAACTCCTCCAAGTAGGAAAACCTACCTACCTACCCTCCATTTTAACAGAGGTGCCAAGAGGGACCACCATCAGCAATTTACAAGTTTGCACGTTTATAGTCAGAGATGAACCACATGCAAAGCAGACACAGCACCTATCCAGAGAGAGAGAGAGAGAGAGAGGACACACGGTGCCCCAGGCAGTGTCTGAGGCAGGGGGAGCTGTGATAAGTATAAGGTCAGGAGACCCTTCAAAGTCAGTCCCTAAGCTGAAGAGACTTCTGATCTTAAAAGCACCAACTCCAAAAGAAGGTGAAGCCACACTACGATTAGCTAAGAAGCCAGTGACAAAGCAACCTGGGGAGCAGGGAACTGTTTGTTGCCCCCTCAACTCGCCCTGCACTAGGAGGGGTGAAGGAGGCCAGCAGTCTCAGGCCGGGTGGGGCAGGGGTGGAGGGTGGAAGTGACCTGGGGCAGTGAACTCTGCAGTGTTATGGGAGCTAGAGGGCACTGTAGTGTTAGAAGGGGTAACATTCTCAAGGTGACATTAAGACAGAATTTCCAGAAGCAGGCTCCATCACTCTTGTTCACATCTATACACCCCCACTAACGATGTCAGAATCTTCTGCTTCCAACCAGCTAGCCTTTCCTTGGAATACAGCGTCTCAGTCACAACTCCAAGCCTCTGTTCATGCCACTCCCACCACTTCCACCCCTTCTTGCTCCAGGACCCCAGCAGCTGCCTTCTCCAGGGGGGCTTCTACAAAAGACCCACACACACCCATCTCCCCTGCTCTGAACCACTTGAGCCATTGTATGTCTGCACCCCTTATTCTCTCTCCTTATTGACAGCAGAGCTGAGACCAAGCCCTATATTTTGCTTGTATTCCTACTCAACTTCTAACAAGGACCTTTTCATGTAGCAGATTTCAATAAGTACTCATCGAATTAAAAGCACTGTGGAGCCAAAGAAAAGTGAAGAAGGCTGGTTTGAGAGGATTTTCTGGATCATCCTGCAAGACTCCCTTCTATCTTGACTCAATACCCCCATTACATAGAATCCAGCACGCTCTTCTTTGCACCCCAATGAACCTTGTGCATGCTTCTATCATAGCACCTATCACCCTACTTTTAAAATATGCTGACATGAATCTCACCTTCTTGCCATTCAATGATGAGATCCTTCAGGGCAGGCACCGTTTGCTTCATGTCTGCATTTCTAACATTTAGAACAATGACTAGGGACTCAGACTTTGGAATCAGGATGATGTTCTAGTTCCTCCACTTATAAGCCATGTGACCTTGGAAAGCTTTCACTATTTAACCTCTCTAAGCTGACTTGGTGGGTGGGATGATTATTGAGACTCGTTATTAAGATAATCATAATTACTATTATTAATGCAAGTAGAGCATTTAATTCAATGTTTGGCTCAATCAATCAGTAAAATAAATGGTTGAAAGTTCATAAAGGCTCATTTTTCACCCTCTTCTTGCCTCTTACTGCTTTTTCCAGGAAACTGCTCCAAGAAATGATATGTATAGCTACTAATTCTAAAACTCTCTTTTCCTGCTTTCAGATTCGCAGCACAGAACACATGGGTCTTTGATTAAAGAGTTTCTCTGGCTTCTCATTCTCACTGCAACACCTGGGACAAGAGTGGTTTGTCGGTGTCTCCTGGCAGGGGCTGGGTTCCTGTCACAGCCGCTGACCCCAGCGTGACGTCACTTATGACTTTTCCCGTCACATTTATGTCATGTGTGTCCGCATCTCATTCCTTCCTCTGGCCAAAAACAAAAGAAGACTCATAGTCATTCTACAGAATATGAAAAAGTATAGAAATCAAACTAGGAAATTTCAAAGAGAAATTTCAATTCTCTTGAGAAATAATCACAGTGTGGACTTTTGAAGGATCACTCTGACCTCCATAGAAAAAAGAAAAAAGAATAACCCACACCAAAAATGGAAGATACATGATAGCTTGTAAGATTGTGTTCTACCAATGTGTCAAACACACATGCAGGAAAAGTCAATTTTCCAGAAAAACAGGATTTTCTATCATGTCATAAAATCAAGCCAACAAGTGAGAAAAATCATAAATTAAACAAGGAGATTCCAAAATAAATTTTGCAATAACCAGAACAATTTCTAAACAGAACAAAAGGCAAACCACAATATTGGAAAATAAAGATATATAAATTAGTATTTAGTAATTCAGCCAAGGAAATAAGATAACTGATATCCATAAATCTGTGGATTGTATATATGCTAAAGTGTCAACTTCATCACAGTAGACAAGGCAGCCAAAATTCAAACCGAAAACAATCTGCTTTGCACCCCAAATGGCAACACTTCCTTCCCCAACCTGACACCAGTGACAACATGTCACTGGTATGTGTTTGCGGACTTCAAGGACCCAGAAAACCTAGCCCCCTGAATCTCAGATCTGGCCACATCAGCTCAGAGCTTCTCACCTGACCTTTGCTCCCTACTTACCACCCTGCTCATCCATCCCCTTCAGTGCTTCCTAGGCCAGCCAGTACTGTGGGTGAACGAACACAACTAATGATTATGGCTAATGGGGGTGTTTAGCACTGCAAATGCCGAAAGTCAAGTTTGAATGGGATGAGTTTTGAGTGCTATGAATGTAGGGCTGGATTTCCGTCTTAAAAAGCCATACGCTTGTGGTAGTGACAAATGTCAACAGGCTGCAGATGGCAAAAGCACAGTGTCAGGTTCTGACTCATTTAACATTTTTATTAGTGATCCAGGAGAGTATAAATGGCATGTTAATAGTGTCTGCAAATGGCACCGTATGGGACAATGAGCACATAAGAAGGTAATGCAGCGGACAGTCCCAGGAGCTCAAACAAAGGAAAATCGAAGTCAACTTGGCAAAGAGAGATGAGCTAATAGGAAGAATGAGACAAACCACAGATAATGGATGGGCTGGCTGGACAGAGCAGATGATGGAAACTCTTAGAGTGAGTCATGGTCTATCGCGCTTCTCACCACTCAGAGGTGAAGCCGTCACTGCCAGGCCGCTGTGTCTAACTGGAGCTCAAACCGCAGTCTGGGAGGAGTGTGGGCTCCCAAAGGAAAACGACTAAAATGATGAGTCCAAGGGGAGTGGACATAAAGTCAGGACACTGGGGACTTAGAGGAGGAAAAGTCAAGGCCTTCAACAAAGGTCATGGTACATGGCATGCGTTCCTTCTGCTTCCTTCTGTTGCTCAGCCACTCTTCCTCTGACTCCTTCTCCATCACAAGGTGAATGGAATCTCAAACTCTTGCTGTCAAGCTGGTACAAGCAGAGCATGGTTTGGGGTCCATAAGTATTAAATCAAGAATAGCATTAGCTCAGGTTCTCCTCTACCTGGCTCTCAGCTTCTCAATTATAGGCTCTAAACATGAAGAAAACCCCTCTAGATGAAGATATACACATCTGGGATTACCTTGAAGTCTCTGCTTTTTTTGATCAACTAGTTAACACAGAGCTTCCTCTCTGGAGGTCTGTGGGGGACGTGCCAACAGCTCTTGCAAAAACTCTATAGAAAGAATGGTGTGTGGAGGTTGGGGGGCTTTGGGAGAGCCCGAGGCAAAGCAGCTCCACTCAGAATCTGTTTAATCTGAGGGTCTACAGATTGCATTGATAATTTGCTATTAACAGTTTTGGAAACTCCCTATTGTCATTGGTTTCCTGCCTTTATACTTCCTTCTTTATCAGCAAGCCCTCTTTAAACAATTAACTGCTCATTAACGCCATCACAGAAAATAAAAACAATAAGATCGAATAGCAGTGGAGGCAAAATGCCGTGAATTCCAACCTGGCCTTAGACAAAGAAATGGTTTAGTTGCTGTCTTAGTCATCATCTTAGGGTTCTAATCCTCCTTCCTTAGAATCAAGATAAGAAATAATGTTCCTTACTTTTTGCTTTTATTCTTCCTTTTTTTCATAAATGTTTATGTTATTACATGACCCTTGATATTCAGAATCTTAAGGTATTATTTACCTTAATAATAATCCATCCCCTAATTTATAGAAAGAAGTGTGAAGAGGATGAATCTTCTCTTACTGAGTCTTTGTTTAGTTTTCTGCTGGAAACCTGTAGTGATCAGATTCTTGTGGGCAATAAAAGGGCGCAGAGAGATGAGGGGACACTTTTCTGAGTCACCACAGGGGACCTGGGGAAGTGGTTACTTCTGGAAACACACCCAGACCCACAGTAGCTGTCATCTCCACATTGCAAATGAGGTAGTGACAACAGTAACCCTCTAAGAAAAAAAACAAGAACTTAGCAGGCAGGCAAAGACGCCAGGTTTGAATTAGGAAAAAGCCCAGAAATCTTCTGTCAGCTCTCAGATCAGCCCAGTCTAAACTCGGCAGGCTTGTGATAGAGACTAGTTCATGAAAGTCGCAGCTGAAGAAAATCAGTCTTCTTCAAAGGGAAACCAGCCTTACTTAGCAAGTAACAAATAAGGATATTTATGCAAAATGAAAGGGAGAGATGGAATATACAAAGCCAAGGATGGATTTCAGGATCTGGGGTTATGGAGACATGTAAGTTTTGTTTTGAACCCCCCTTCTTTGAGGTAACAATCCTTGACACAGCCATGATGGTTTCTGGTTTTCTAACCAACCCCTGACTCATTCGAATGTTGAAAAGTTGTCTCAAACTTAACGTTCCCAAAATCAAATTCATGTTCACCCAAGTCTCCCCATCTCAACCAAGGACAGTCATTCCAGTTAGTCAGTTGAAAAATCATGGAGTCTCTCCTTTGACATCTCTCTCTCTCTCTCTCTTTCTCTCTCTCCCTCTCTCCCTCTCTCCACCTTTCACTTTCTCTCTCTCTCTGTCTCTCTCTCTCTCTCACTCACTCACACACACACACACACATACACACACTACATCCAACCCCACCAACACATCTGGCTGATCTTCCAAGTTCCCTGGCATTCCCATTCTGAAGGCTTTTCCCACATCCTCACCCCTGACCCTGATCCAAATGGTCAAATGCTCTCTCTTCTTCTACAGTTGCCCCAGTAGAGTCCATTCACTACACGGCAACCAGAACCATCCTTTAAAATTTTAAGTTGGGGCACTTTATCTCTCTATTCAAAGACTCTCCAATGGCTTCTCATTTCCCTCAGAATAAAATTCAAAGTCTCTACCATGGACTCCAAGGGCCTGGCAACCTGGCTCGTCTGCTTCCTGTTCCATCTCATCTCCCACCGAGGCCATCTTGCCCTTCCCACGCCTCCTTGCCGTTCCTAGACCTCACAGGCATGCATCCTGCTCAATGCCCTTTCTCCCCCCCAGCACTCCACATCCTGCACATCTCTGCTCCCTGCCAGCTTATTAGAGAGGCTTTCCTTTAACAGTCTACATGAAATAGCAACCACCCACCCACTCTCTCTATGCCCTTTACCAGACTTTATTTTTCTATGAAACATTTTCACCGCTTAGTGTATCTGATTATGTGTTTCTTATCTGTCTCTCCCACGGCAGAACGTTAGCCTCGACAGGACAAGTACTTGGTTTCACTGCTGTACCCCCAGGACCCAAAACAGTGACTGACACATCATAAAAACCCGACAAATCCCTGATGAGTGAGTAATATCCCCCATTTCTCTGTCTATATAGTTCACTTGCTGTTTCCTTAGGGTGGTTTTATCCATTCGAAAAGTCCTTTTGAAAAATTTCTACCTTATCCAGGCTGGTCTAATGGAACAAGGGATCTGCCTACACTTGGCTTGAGAGCAGGGAAGTAATGCTTTCGAAGCCAGGCTGAGGGTCAAGAAGGAATAGATGGAACGAGGGTGGGGCCAGAGACAAAACCCAGAAGGAGAGGACTGGGCTCAGCTCAGAGCACTAATCTCTCCTCCCCGAGGTTTTCCTCACAGAGACAGGCAAACCCAGAAAGAGTAAGTGACATGTCCAAGGTCACAGAGATATTATTGCGGAGCTGGATATAGAAATCAAATGTCCTCACTGTGTCCCCACGTTCTTTCCCTCTGAAGTGTGTTGATGAAGGGAAAAATAATGTTGCTTAAAAAATTTTTTATCTTATTTCATTTCTGGGTGTTAATTGATTAATCCATTTCAACCCTTATGCTTTCAAGTTCTACATTTTTCTTCCACGGCTCACATGAAGAGAAAGAAGTCGAGTTTATCTAATTTGCATGTGACACAAATCTGGTGGAAATAGCTGATATAGTTAGTGAATGACAGAACCATGATTAAAAAGATGTTGATGAGCAAGAGCAATGAGCCAAAACTGAAAAGATAAAATGTATCAGGAGTCTACAAATTTAACCACAAAAACATAGGAGGGAAACATGATGTAGCCATAATGCTTCTGAAAACTATGTAGGTGCTTCTGGCCTCAGCAGAGGTTTACCCAAAGGAATAGACAAGCCTATACCCTACCCCTTGGCTCAGGAGATTCTGATTCACTGGGCCCAGATATCTGAGTGCTTTTTAAATGTCACGAGTCATTCAGAAGTACACCCCAATTTGAGGACCACCAGTCCACAGGAAGATCAAGGTTAGCCACAAGTGTAACATGGTACCCACACACATCAGTGTGTTCTTGGGGTGCATGAATAGAAATACAGACTCTAAAATAAAGGTGATCAGACTTTCTACTGTGTGCAGATCAAACTTCTTATGTATCCATTCGCTTATCAAATTTTGATGAAGTGCCTATTAAGAGTCAAGCACTGGGTTTACTACAGTTAAAAGATAGGCGTAGCCCTGAGTTCACAGAGCTTACAATCTGATGGGGGAAGGCCACACTTGTGGAATTCGCCTCACCAGTCTGTAAGTGCAATAGGGACCACTTTACAAATATTACTCCAGATCCTGATGTTCCTCCATGTGTTTGCCTCACAAAAAATCCAACCTATTCCTAGGATCCCGTTCCCTAGATATTTCCAACAGTCTCCAGGAGGATTTACCATTGTCCACAATTCACTCCAGATTTCTTCTCACTTCTTGGCAGGAGAGTGGAGACTATACTTAGCCTAAGAAGGCAGACTCTATAAGTAATAGCTTTAGTACTAACTTCAAAGGAAATTTCCACCACAGCTCTTTCCACCCACCCACCCTAGCCTGGCTAAGTCAGAAGGGGCTTCCTATCTATCTGTCCCTAATTCTAACCCCTTTAAACCTCTAGACCTGATAGGGAGAGTTGGCTGCAGCTTATCTCTTCTTGTCTTTACAGTAAGCTCCTCTTGGGGTTCCCATTCTCCTTGTCTGGGCCACCTTCATCTATCACACATGTTTCTACATCTTTGGACCATAGTGGAAATCGGAGTCACATGCCCTCTTCCAAGGGAATCTCTTCAGCACCGTGCAAAGAAGTGGCTGCAAACAGCCTCACTTTCCAGCATCAACTCCTTATCTCCAATCCCCTTCCCAGCCAAGGGCCTGTTCCACCCAGAACACTGAAAGCAGAACTGGGTGCCGAATTTAAAAGAGTCATGAACAAGCAGGAGTTTTTTCCAAAAGAGACTGGACAAGAAAGAAGGATGGAAGGAAGAAGTTAGACGAGTTAAGTCTGGTCCCTTCTGGATCCATGATTCTCTGACTGGCGTAAGAAAGTGAGTTTTTCGTGCGGTGGGTTTGGGTAAAGGTGTGTAGTCTGGCTAACAGGGTTTAGCATGGAAAGTAGGAAACAAAAATGAAAGGAATAGTTAGGCCTAAGAAAATCTGTCTGGGGTTTGAAAGACCAAGAGGAGCTCATGGACAGAACCGTGCAGAGCAGAGATCTGCCCAGAGCTGGGCTGTGGTCTGCTGTCAGTGGACTGGCTGGCTGGTGAAACGCAGAAACTAAAGGCAAAGCAAACTGGGAGGATACTATCCAAGTGGCCCAGGTGTCAGACAGGGAGCACCTGAACTAGAAGACAGGACACAGTGAAAACCAAAAAAAGGGCAGGGGGTGGATTTGAAAAAAGAGAGATATCACAGAGTAGAATTTTGAGAACTCAGGGATTGAGGAGATGAGGGAAGAGAACCAAGAAGAGGATGGAGTCAGACTGACCCACTTTTTTGAGTCCAGGTCTATGGAAGCAAAGCAATATCATCATCATTAGAAATTTTAAGGTGAGACAGAGATTTAGGTTGGGGGAAGAGAATTGGAGGGACTGAGACAAGTGAATAAAGAATATTTATCCCATTTTGGATCTTTTGATACTGAAGTCCTGGTAGGCACCCAGCTGAAAATGTCTGGATGATGAAGAAAGTAGAAGTGAGTCTGTGAGGTTGAAGTTTAAAAAAAAAAAAAAAAACACTACATCAAATAAGCAAGTGACCTTTGTGACCTGGGAAAGAACAACTTCAGGAGAGATCTGGGGATGGAAGGTGGGATGCAAGGGTTAAAGAGGTAGTCAGTTAGAGGGTGTGGAAAAGGTAAGGTAAATAACAATATACCCTTTTCTGGTTATAAAAACTAATGCCAATGTATTGTAAAAATATAAGTTTCTGAAGATATAAAGAGGAAAGCTTAAATTTCCACATTCCCACACCAGAGATAAACACTATTAACATCCTGGGCTAGTTCCCTCTGGACATTTTTCTATGCATACATTAGGGAGATTTATATTTTTAAACTGGAATCATGCATAGTTTATATGCAGGTTTATTCTTGATTGTTTTATTTAAATTACGTCTGGAAAATTTTCCTATGTAATGAGTTGTCAAATGCTGTTTTCAATTTTTGAGTAATAGTCTAACTTTTGCCTGAACCAAGATGTATGTAAACAGGTAGTCAGGGTTATTTCAAATCTCTTACTGTTATAAAAGCCATCTTTCTTGCTGTTGGAAAGACAGAGAAGAAGTTTGCTCCAGGCTATGGCAGGTGGGGGGAAGAGTGACTTGAGAGGTTTTGTTTGTTTTTAATGTAGGAGAAACTAGAATTTGTTTGAAGACAAACCCAAGAGAAACTGAGACAAAACACTGAAAGAGGAAGGCTCTGGAGAAGAGGTGAGTTCATGGGAAAGGGTTGCTATTGAGCCTCTCCCCAGACCACAGACGACCGCCCCCGGAAGACCCCACTCGATCATGGTCAAGTACTCCCTAAGAGGGAAAGATGGACCTGCTTCTTCCAGCCTCGCGGCCCTCCCCTTTCAGGGACTTGATTTCTGCTCAGCGGACCAGGTGGTACTGGGCAGTTATCCTCACAGAGCCTCCCCCAGGGCTAATGACGTCCTGTCTTCTGAGCTCCTGGAGAAAGAGGCTACCAAAATTCAGGACAAACTATTGTTTTGCTTATTTTTAAGAGAAGCAAAATAATGAAGGGCCGCAGCTTCATTTCTTCCCGCAGGAAGACCAACCTGGCTCCAGCGGCGCAAAGCTGTTTCCTTTTCCCTCATTTCCCGCCCCTCCCGGGAGCCCGTGTGTCTAGTTCTCCATTGCCTTTTTGGCCTTCCTTTGGTCCCGTCCAGTCCCCATCCCAATCCTCTGGGACAACTAAAATCTCCCAAAGCCAACGTCTGCTCAGCTCCCGTGCACTTGAGCGATTCCTGCTGTTTGCTTTTGCAGCTCGGATCCCTCCACAGAGGTTTTGTTTGCGTGAACCCCGCCCGGGGGGGTTTGTCTGAACATCAGAGTATCACTCCACTGAAAACTCTTGAAATGTTTGTTCTTGAAAACATCCAAGTAGAGCTTTGCCAGAAGAAAAGTAAAAGGCACACAAGCCTCCCAAGGGTAAACATCCCTTTGCAAGTCGGATATCTGAGATTCTCAAGCCAGAGGGCAAATGAAGCAGCAATTATTACGCCACGTGCGTTGGTGCCGGGGTCAGTTTCCCTGAGACAATGCGAAGGAAAGTGAACGGGAAGATGGGGCAGAGTTATTCGGTAGCCACGAGCACCCTCTAGTGTGCAGTCGGAGGCCTTAACTACCCCGCAACCCTGCAAGACGAGTATAAACATGAAATACTCATTACTACACAGTGGATCTGATAGTATTTTAATTTTTTATTGCATTACTGTTACTGACCTAGGTCACACAAAGAAAAGCTATCTGTTCTTTTGACAAGTCATTCAGAGTGAATAAAAAGTTGTTTGTTTGTTTGTTTGTTTTTAAGGGAAACTTGAGACATTTAATTCACTATCCAACAGCGGCGGTTTCCTTATTTGAACACTGAGCAGAGTTAGCATTTACATCTACGTGCTAACCACACAGTTTTGATGGCAACGTCCAGCACTGTCAAAACTCAGGAAAACTGACACGTTCCTACTGCGCCTGCATCACTGCATATGGGAAAGCAACATGACAGTATGTTTATCATGAAATCCATTATCTTTGGGTCTTAATGCCAGGAAGTAAGGCAACCAAATTTTTTAAAATTATATAGACAGGCATGTAGACTGCAACTGTATTTGCATAACTTTTCACTTAAAATCCACACTATGTAATGATTTTAAAACCTCTCTATGTGATTCAATGTAAAATGAAAAGAGATTACAAACTGCATGTACAGTATAATTACAGTTATAAAATGTGTATATTGTATGGATATGTACCAATACTAGATTGGAATATAAAATAATGGAAACAGTTATTTTAACATGCAGAATGATCAATAGTCTGCTTTTTGTTTTGTTGCTTTTTTAAAAAAAAATTTTAACTACTGCTAATTAACAGCTTGGAATACAATTTTCAAGTCTGCAAGTTCCTTCTCCAGGCAAGACCAAGCTATTAAGTCTCAACTTGTAGCTTGAGGCTTAATGGTCATTGCTAGACTTTTGTTCTTAAAGCCCAAGAACCCTATTAATTGGAAATAAAACACAATAAACACACAATGAGAAAATAATTACTAAAAACATGACCTGTTGATAAAAATCACATCACATGAATTATATGGATGTCAATGGTAAGTGTAATGTTGATACAAATAAATTGGAATAGGAATCTTAAGAAAAATATTGGAATGCAAAATTGTATATCACACTTCTTAACAATACTTTAATCACTGGAACATGTATACAGATCAGAGGTAAATTTGAAGAGCCTCATGTTGATGAAATTGTTACTGTTTGTTTCTATTTTGCTATAAAGTTTCTGTGGTTGAGAATTTTTTATGTCACCTGACCTTAAAGGCCAAGAACACTAAGGTCCAGCAGATTTATGCTTAGTCCTATGACTCAGGGAAAGTTCCTGTGGTTTCCCCATTTCCCAGAGTGTTTTCCAAAGCAGGGCAGCAATAGACAAAATAAGGTGATTATCTAAAAAGCAGCTTAACACTGGCCTTTTAGACACCATCAGCAACAGCAGTTTAAGATTTCTGACAAAGATAAGAATTCCAGGCAGGTGTTGGCCTCTCCCTAAAGGGTTGGTGTAAGCCACTGGAATGGCCCTAGGACAGATCTGAAATCACAAGTCATGCTCACGCCCTCACAATCTATAACTGATACCACAATGTTCCAAATATCTCTGGGTAAAAGATACGGGGTAAAGACCCAGCCCAGGGAAAGTTTCAGAAACGGCCCTATCATTCAAGGACAGAAGAAAGAAAGGTGAGGTGTGTCCTTGAAGCAGGCCAAGCTGTGGTTCAGAGACAAAGAAATCAATCTTGGCAATAATATTAATGTTCTCATATATGTTTTCTGGCTGAAATTTGTATGCAAATCAATTTAAGGGTAAAAAAGATAAGGGGAAAATGATTATTCACAATCAAAGTAAATGAAAAGCCTTCACAAAGATGAACACATATATTATAGTAAGAAATGAACCCCTGGGGAAATATGAATAGTGCAGCGTGTAAGAAGAGGCATTCCACCTGCCAACAAAAATGTTAGTCATGACAAATGCAGCACACAGCCTCCGCTGCAGAGTGGGTTGAGCTTCTGAGCTGGCGTTCCCTTCAACTTCATGGTGTAAACTTCCATACAAGTTATACTTCAGGGTAAAATAGAGCTTCCTTTTCTTTTGCTGGAATAAATTTCACAGATGCACTTCAGAAGCAGCATTCAGAGTTCTATACTGCTTCTCTTACTTTTCCGTTGAGGAGAGGCCTCCTCTCCCTGACCTGTTTTCTTCTTCCGTCATCCAAACCTTTCACAGGAAGAAATCACAGACAGGGCGTGTTTCCAAGCATACTCCAGCCTTACACAAGGACCTGGATCTTTTCAAAGCTGTTTTCATTGCCTTTAATTCACCTCTGAGAGCTCACTGGGGTCC
Source organism: Anoura caudifer (assembly GCA_004027475.1). Taxonomy (NCBI): domain Eukaryota; kingdom Metazoa; phylum Chordata; class Mammalia; order Chiroptera; family Phyllostomidae; genus Anoura; species Anoura caudifer. The sequence continues at coordinate 75,834 of PVKU01003720.1, forward strand.
TAAAGCTCACTTTAAATGGCTTACCTGGAAAGTGGAGAGCAATGGGATAAGGGGGGAAAGGGGGAACGGGTGACCCCAACCTCAAATATGAGTGTGAATCAGAGGGGGCTTTCAATGGGAATCTTCTTAGTGGGCGTAGAAAAAGGCATCAAGGTGGCCAGTGGAAATAAATTGGGTTAAATTAATAAATTTAAAAGAAACTGAACATAACAGCCAGACAGAGGATGGGGAAACGGTAAAGGACAGAACTGTGGACTGCTTTGCATCTGTGACTTCACAAATCAGAAGAATATCCAAGTAAGGCCGAGCTGCATATGCCCAGTGCTGATTGACCTGCTGGTGCACCCTCTTTCTTTTGGCAGTAAAAACACATCCCAAACAAGAAAACAGTAATGCAAGTCTAGGCTACATGCAGACTAGTTGGCTCCATCTTTGAGGGGTAACGTCAAAAGAGGCGTTTGGGGGAATTTGTGCTTTAGGCAAAGAATGAACATGTAGGTGCTGATTTGTAAATTCAAAGAAGTTGGACTTCTGAGGACTGTTGCCTTTTGCTCCTCCCACTGGTCAACCAGGGATTAAATCATGTAAATATGTATCTACGCCCTCTCCTGTGTTCTACACATCAGCATCAGCCTGGAAGGAACTGCAGTCTGGGCAATGGTACAAGATCATTTCCAAGGGTCTTGTGTAACTGACCTGGGTTAGAAGCAATCTACACAGATGCTGTTAGATCCGATGCTCTTACTTGAAAGTTAGTATGGAGTGATCAACAAAGAAATAAACAAGTTTTTAAAAGTTAACAGTGGCTTCCACAAATCCAGGCAAGCAGCCCAAGTCATAGCTTGCACCACAGTGACCTGAAGCCAGGCTCCTTCTATCTTGTTGCTCCCCCAGGTACGCCCTTGACCTCATGGTCCAAGATGGCAGCATCTTCCTTCCAGGCAGCAAGATGAAGAAAGGTTCTCAAAATCTGCTGCACAGTATTTCCATTTATAACCCTTTGGCAAGAATTTAGTCACAAAACCATACCCAGATGTGAATACTCTTGGCAGTAATGTGCTGAACTAAAAATCAGAGGTTCAATTACCACAGAAAAAGGGGAGAAGAGATATTGGGAGAAAATTAGCAGTTAGCGCCTTCCTCTCCTTGACCTTACCATTATCCAGACGAAATAGGGAAGGGAGAACAAGAAGTAAGCGTAGAGCAGCATATCCATTGACATTAGAAACATCAGAGCCCAGACTGACAGTGAGAGGTTTGATCCAATGTATATTTCCAGTGTAATAGCCAATGTAGACCAAGACTGACCTTTTGGAAGAAATATATCTCTTGGATGACCACTGCCATAGCAGCAGGAGAGGGGGTGACAGACGGGATATGGAAACAGCTAGAAGACAGCAGGAGGTGCCTGGAACCTGAGAAGATAGGTCTTAGGCTTCCCAGAGAGGGACAGGGATGGATGGAGATGCAGAAGGGAACGTAAGCAGGTGTCAAAAGCAAACATCATTTCCTCATTTGTACCAATGAAGCCTGTCCAAGTGCCTTGGTTTGCTAATACCCCCAGTTCATTTTAAGCTCTACCTTAGGCATCCTGATGTCCCAGAAGCTGCACCCAGTGGACTCACATGCCAGGCCTCCTCTCGGAGGCCCACCAACGAAGGATGTCATCTGAGAACTGAAGAGCCCAGCTCGACTGAGGCTGCCGCAGCAGGACGTGAGGGAAGGTCCTAGGCTCTCAGACAATGGTGGACCACACACAAGGTCTTGCTCTTGTTTCTGCCATCAGCCTGCTGTAATCTTCAAAGAAATTTTCTTGTTTCTCTAACACACTTACCTATTTATATCAGTAAGAATAATATCTCTGCCCCCTGGCCCTGGTAGTAAAAGACTTAAAACTCCTTGGAGAGAGAGAAAGAAACAGATCTATAAATAGATTTACATCTATAACAGATATCATATAATTATATATCCTTATAATATCTATATAATTAATAATTATACAGTGATTGATATTATAATTAATATATAACTAACCATAATTATCTAATCATATAATTAATTAATAAGTATTATATAATTGATGATTGTATAATTATTTCTATTACAATCAATGTGTAATTAACAATCACTGGTATAATATATATTATTAATAATATAATTAATATTATATGAAGCTATAACACTCTATATATTATATTATTGTTTCTACTTAAATAAGAAAATGGGAAATCTATATATTATGTATAATATATAAATACATGTATGTATAACGTAAAATAGTCTCACATAATTTTCGTGGTTTCAACAAACATCTAACAAGAACGAGAGGTTTAATAGAAAAGTTGTAGGTTGAAGAGAAGACTCCAAGGAGGCCCACACCTTCCCTGTCCTTGGGAACAGTGTGGCCACAGCGTGGCCGTTTTCACACGGCCTCATTAGCAGTTCAGTCAAGGGCTCTGGTCGCAATGGGGGCTCTCCATAGCTTATGTGGAGCCACAAATGAATTCCTCTCCATACCCATTCTTTCTGAAAGAAGTCTTAAGTCACTGAAACATGTGGTCCTGCAGAACTGTATGGCTCCTATAGCACACATCATAGATGATTTTGGTGCTAGGAGGCCAAGGACATAGCTCAGAGACAGAGCACAACAGGTATCATAGATCACTTAGGGTTTTCGCTGATTACTTGGGGTTTTGTTGCAATGACCAATTACGACTGAAACTAGTTACAACTATGTGTTTTCTGTACTAGCCAGTTCCAATACTGTGCCAGCCACCAGTCTTAGCAAAGCAATAACTCTATTTCAAACAGGACAATCACACACTGAAAAACTGTCTGGAAAACTCAAACACATTCTTTGACTTAAATAAATCAAGTGAAACAAACAAAAACCCATTTTGTAGCTTTGGGAACATCAGGCAAAAAAATATATTTACCTTTTCTTTTGAGGAATTACTAAATTTTGTTGCTGTTGGTCAAATTGGATATTTTGGGCAGCTACTTTAGTTGGTATTATAAAAACTTAAATATTTGGAACTTGTTGAGACCTTAGAACCTGAAATCCTTGGTGCTACCCAACCGCCCCCACCCCCAACTCCTCCCTCACCCCTGCCACTGTGACTTTCCTACAACTTCCCTAGCTCAGCATCACTTAGGGGAAAAATATTCAGTTAAAAAATAATAATAATAATTTGCTTTCTGTGTGTGTTTTCAAATCAAAATAGGTTCTCATTAAGTGCTTACTATAATAAAGAAAAAATTACTCAAAACTGTCCAAATTACTTTTCTTTCATTGAAATACATCTTAAAAGAGAATAAAATATGAGTTGCTTCAGGAAAATTAATATGAAATTTTCAGTTGGCACAAGAGGTAAAGGATAGTTCTAGGTTCTTGTCTTTCTTTTAGAGAGAGAGGGGGGAAAGGAGGGAGAAAGAAAGGGATAGAAACATGACATGTGAGAGAAACAGCAATTGGTTGCCTCTCTCATGCTCCCAACTGGGGACCTGGCCTGCAACCTAGGCATATGCTCTGACTGGGACTCAAACCAACAACCTTTCGGTCCACAGGCCAGTGCTCAATCCACTGAGACACACCAGCCAGCACTGGTTTCTTGTCATCTTGATCAATCAGCTCCACCTCCAGGGTTATCAGCCCTGGAGTAGAATGAGCTTACCTCCAGGCCAAACCTGCTGTCCCACACTCACCACTGCAAACTTGCAAACTCTGGGACCTCTTCTCAGTCACAGGCAGTTACCTGCAGGCTCTTGCCAATCCCACCTGCCAAGGAAAAGCAGTGCAAATGAGCTATGGAAGGGACTGCGGACATGCTTTCACCTTTTATGAGCCTCTTCATTTTACGGGTGAAGAAACAGAGGCACAGAGATGCAGGGTCGCAGAGCTAAGGCCTCCTCTCCGGGAAGGCAGACAGGAAGAGCCCTCCAGGCCCCCCCACCCCAGCCAAAACTTGGTCACTCCAATTTTCCCTTTCTTGGAAAGAGGGTTGCAGAAACGAGAGTATATTTCTCTTGTAACGGCGCCTACATGCTTTGAAATCATCCAGGAATCCACTCCACAGCCTCGTGATGACAATATTTTTAGGCTGCTGTGGGCCCAGTAAAATGTGTTCACTAGCTGGAGTGGGGCCAAATGCCTTCCAGTGACTGAGAATGACTTCCCAAGAAGACAGAGGACCTCAAGTAGGAAACACATGCTCAGGGGGTCACTGTCTCCCTACACAGAGCCCAGAGCTAAAGGACAAAGGGAAGGCAGCCACCCAAGCTGGGGAGCAGGTTAGGCTTTGGTTTAAGGTTTCCTTTATACAGGTTATAAGGAAGGAGGAGTTCACTCACAAGAGGGGATTTAGGGTCCATCCCTCTATACCTCCGAGGTCTGGCAGAGCTCGCAGAAGATCTCAGCAGCCCAAAGAAACCCAGAGGAGGCCTGGGCACTGGAGCGCTGGCAGGGGCAGGCCTGGGAGGTTGGGCTGGCCTCCCGGGTCCACTGCCAGAGGTGTGGGCAGGACGGAAGGAGGAGGTGAGGCTCTTTTCCGGCTGATTCACCACCTCCCCCTGCAGCTGCTCTCTCTCTCCCACCCTGCCCTGCTCCACTCCCACCCTTTTCCTGGTTTGGGTTCAAACCTTAGCAACTAGCTCCAGCAGCTAACAACACCTGCCCACTCAAAAACCTGGCGTACCGTCAAGGGGCCCGCACAAACTTGACTATTTTGATCAATTTTGTTGAAACCAAGATGTTTATGAGAAAGAGAGAGAACACAGCCCAGCGGACAGGCTCCTTGGCGACATGGCCGCCTTGAAAGCTCCTCTGCATTCGCTTCCTAGAGCGCCCACCCCCGCCCCAGTCGGTGGAGAGCGCAGAAGCAGGTGGCAAACACAGACTCTGGCAGATGCACCGTGTGCTCACAGCAGATGCCACGTCACTTTCCTTGCAGGTTTCCTGGCAATTTGTGGCCTTTTTCGAGCCAGCGCCTCACAGGAGCTTGCTTCCTGGTGCGGGATCCGGCCCCTGAGGCATAATCATCCAAGATCTGTCACTCACCCCACATGAACTAGGGGGCCTGCATTTTATGGGCCACAGAAGCCTCTGCCTACACCTCACCGCCTGCAGCTCCGCCAGGCCACAGAAGCACGAAGCACCAGGAGAGGCTCAGACCGCGGAGGCCTCAAGGAGGAACATCATCCTGAGCAATGACAACAGCCAAAAGGAGGATTCCAGGTCCCGCTGAAAATCTGGTCTCCAGATCTAAGCACTTATTTGTCCTAGCCTTGGAGAAGCCTATTGACACCCTGTTTTCACACAGTCTTCCCACATTCACGTCAATCACTTAAGTTAGAAAGAAAAAGTTTGGGGTTTTTATTGTTGTTGAAATAACTGCTGAATATTAAATTTTGAATCACTGGAACTTTTTGTGGGGGGGGGGGTCAAGTGCCCGACTGACCGGAAGGCACTTAAGCAGCTTCATGACAGTGGAAAGAAATGTCATGAGAAATGCCCATTTTCTTAGTTTTTTTAGTTAAATTAAATCTAATAAGACCCAACTTTCCAAAGGTGATAAAAAACCTCGTGTCTGTCATTTTGGAGGATACTTTCCCCTTCACAAGAGCATAAGAACCCATGGAGTTTATACGATCAAAAAAGTGGGATCCCAATTATCACCCTAAGATGTGTGCCCTGTGTGTTCAATGACAGGCAGCTTCATTCCCTTTGCTGTGCCAAGTGCAGCCATGAGGGAGAGTCCTTTGGTGACCTCTGTCCATGACACTCACAACCCTGTGCCTGGCACTCTGTCTCGCAGCCCTGTCATAGCTTCTTCATAGTTCTGATCACCGCCCTAAACCAGTGGATTTGTGGACTGTGTTGGTTTTCTGTGTTCTCCAGAAGAATATAAATCCCATGTGAGCAGAATCCTTTCCAGCCTTATTTGCTGATATGTAACCAATGCCTAGAAAAGTGCCTGGCACATGTCAGCGACAAGTACCTGTTGAATAAATAACTCAGCTTGCCAGGTCTCCAACCTCCTCTTTCTCTTATACTATCCGGTATTTTTCTGCCAACAAACCCCACTTCTAATGGGCCTAGATCTTCAAAAACAGCATAACTCAAGTATGGAAAATGGGAAAGTGTCTTTCATTCTTTCAAGTTGAGTCCACAACAGAAGGAAACTCAAGTTCATTTTTTAATCACTTATTGCCCACATACAGATATATCTATAATATCAGGATTGTTCTAAAGAAATTAAGTTGATTAGGGACTGAGTGGGATCACATCACCAAACTGACCTGAATCCAATGATTGTTTCCGAGTGATGATTTGGACTTAACTGAAGTTTGCTTCCACTTCTGTCTGCCAGCCACAGAGCCAACAAGCAGTGAAAAGATATACACAAGACCAAAGATATGGATAAGTTGAATACCCCTTTTTGCCTTCCCAATTCCTCATCGTACAGCCCTCAGAATAGACTTGTTTCATCGGGTCGGGTAAAATAGTGAATCTACCAAGATAGAACAGCCCAGAATCTGAGTTCATGGACCTTCACAGGAATTCTTAAACTGTACAAGTCAGCTCCTGTTGCACAGGTGTTACATCTACACCCTGTTTGTAGCAGCACCGGTGGGCCAGCTCCAGGTGTGGGGCTAGTACTAGGCCTGGCCACAACCCACTATAGAGATTATGGTAGAGCATAACTTGGTATAATCAAAAAATAACAATAATACATTTGGGGGTTATTACTTGAGTCTTGATCTATGTTTCAAGAAAGGACAGAAAGAAGATGCTGTCAAACATACAAAGTGATTTGTTTAAAGATTTGAAGAAGTTGAGTGGGCAGAGGGGAATAACCCACAAAGGCTAGCCCAGCTCAAAAGGAGGCTGTGGGCAGCAGTTTACAGAGAGGCCAGAGCCATCTGGTGGAAAATATTGAAAGCAACCAAGAATGATAATAACAATCAGCGAAAACCTGCTAGTGAAATCAAGTCCCAAAAGTGGTGACTGGCAGAGAGCCTAAGCTGCAAGAATCAGCTAGTGGCGTTACTAAACTGGTCAACCTTGGATATGATTTAAGTCCAATAGGAACCAAAAAGAGATAAATTGGTTTTGAAGAGCCTCAATTATTAGGGGATTTGTAGTTCATCTTAAAATGTTTAACTCTCACCTCTGCCTTAACCCAGGGGTGTATATAGGACTAATCAGATCTCTTAGTCAGTCTTGATTCTCTACCTGGTTGATCTCCAAGATCACGCAGCCAGATTCCTAGCTGTTTGCCACAACTTCACTGGTGGCCTGAAGGACTCTGAACAAGGAAGGAAGCAGAGGCGGCAGCACCCCTCCCAGAGTTAGGATTGCATTCTTGACACAAATGACAGTAGTGAGATTCCAAATAAACTTACATTGGATGAGATTAGAAAGAAAGATTAGACTGTCCTCCCTTAACTGCGTATAAATTATAGATATTTTCTTGTTCTGATTTGGTTTAGAAAGAGGTGCCTTTGGGCCTGAAACCGGCAGAGTCGATCCTCTGTAGACATGCTTTTGTATACATCCCGGTATTGGTTTGTTTTAACACAAGAAGGGCTAACAGGCTACTATGCACAGAGGAATAAATACCAAGACTTAGTTCACCAGAGACACTCTCCGAGGCCCAGTCTCAAAGGTAAATACGAATAACCAAAAGAAACTAAAACATCAGAATTCTGAGCTACAACCCATGAAATCCACTCAGACTAGTCTATGCAGAAAAGGAACTTGCCGAAGGATATTAAATAGCCAACAGAATTATGGGGAAGGGTAGAATGCCAGTCACTGAAATCACATGGGCAGGAACAATATCCACCTACCTTGTGGGGGTTTCCGATGAACTGCCTTTGCCGTACTGCTTAGTCCTTATTCCTCTCCAGGCCGAACATTAAAAAGCTCTACCATCACTTTACCCAAAGAACCACTCAACTGTCACCATGCTAGCCAAAAAAATCAATTCCACCACGTAGCAGGACTACTATGCATTTACCAAAACTATGACTAGATTGTATTTCTGTTACAGTGAAGTGTGGCGTGTGCCTGAGTTCTGGCCAATAGAATGCAGATAGAAGTGTATACTTCTAGGAAGAGCCTGTAAAAACCTCTGATAGATGGCCCTTGCCTCTTCCACTTCCTAAGACCCTGAGAGACCACACAGAAGGCTACTCCACCATGAACTCCTATGTCAGACTTCAATATGAGTGAGAAGTAATTATAGGTTGTGTTTCAGGGCTAAGAATGAGATTTATCTACTATAGCAGCTACTGTTGCCCTAAGGATACCACTTACGCTGCTGACTTCTAATTTGTGTAGGACGGGCCCATCTGATTGAAAGAATCTAGGTAATATGTTATACCCTAGGTGCAAGAAAGCCTGGGGGTACAAGTTTTCTGATATCACTTTTGTGAAAGCAGGATTGTGAATGGGGACAGTTACCAAGATGTAGAGAGAATACTTTGAGTGGTAATAAATAAATCATGATCCCTACAGAAAGGAAAAAACAGTTCACAGAAAATGAACCCGACATGGCCAGTAGATCTGTGAAGGATTGTCATTTCATTGGTAAGCATGAAAAGAAAAATTTCTACCAAAAGATAGACCATTTTATAACCATTAGATTGTAAAAATTTATAAATTATTTATAAACTGGTAATAACATGGAGATATGTGCCCTTTCTTATCACCTTGGTCAAAGTATAAATTATTGCAGTAATTATGGAGTGCAAAACTGGACATTATAGAATGAAGTTGAAGATTTACATGACATCACAACCCAGCTAGTCTGCTTCTAGACATACTCTTAGCACGGGAGTGTCTGACACCTACATCCCATTGGCCAGAACTAGTCACATGCAAGGGTCAAAGAAGAGTATCCCTCCCATGTGTCCAGAAGGGGGAAGAAAACTAGAGATCACTTAGTACTAGAAATCCCTACCACACTATTTCAAAGAACATTACTATTGAAGCCTTTCTTACATGAATCACCAAAAAAGCCTGACTCCAAGACCTTCTCACAATGCAGAGGCTTGATGGCATTGCAGGATTACAAGAACTTTATATTGAAAGAGAACCCATAGTTGATGAAAAGGAAATTTTGTAGCCACATTTAAGAAAGGTAGAAAATAAATTCCGGTGATGAAATCCTTGTGATTCATCCCTTGCCCAATTTATACACTCAGTCTATGATGACATCCTGCCATCTGTTGTACCTGAGAGTCCCAGTATCCACATGTAAAACCACTTCTCAAGAACCTTAACAGTAACAGCACCTTGTTTATTTACTATGGTTCATCCCAGGAAGGCATCTTGATATCCATATGTTGGAAAGCAGCCAACAGGTAGCAATAATTAGGCCTATATGGGTATAGATACCATTAACCAGCTAGTTCAAGTTCAGACAGATCTACCCTGTTGAATCCACATAATCTCCTAGATAATTCAAGCACACAAAACAAAAATCTACTGCCATCCACTTCAATTTTATTTCAAACTAAGATGATGCTTTCATAGTAGTTTAATACCCGGCACATAGATACTTGATAAATGTTTGTTAACTGAATGGATCAATCCATCAATCAATCTGTATAATCATATGCATACTATTGGTTTCTGGTTTGCAAACTAAATTCTAGGGTAAACATGCAGCCAATAAAAGCACTGCCAGAGCTAAATGGTTGTATATGTACAAGGAACTTTTGTCTAGATGCCAAGAGGAGATGGAAGAGAAAAATTAGAAATATCCCCACTGGCACAGCTCTACATATCCCACCGTCGAAGGAAAAAAGAAGCAGAAACGGATCTTTGGGCCAATTCAGTGAATCCGGAGACTGGAAGATTTCATTCCAATTGTCCATATAAATGAGGTGAGTTGAATCATTTATTCTACATTTCTGTTTTGCCATCTTTAACAAGCAGGGTGAGACAGAGGAACACTGAAATTCTGATCAGCTTCTCATGCAGAAAGGAAGAGTTTATCTTACTGAATAACACCAGGATCCCAGCTCTAAAGGCCCAATTTTCCTGCTTGATTTGGAAATGAAGGTAAAGATCCATGTAGAAGAGAAGTCACAAATGTACTCACGTAAAGCATATACACACCCAGGTCTAAGGGATTTAAGTCAAAATCCATCTTAATCTTTGGAGGAAGCAGTTTCCAAAAATAATTTTCAAAAGCCCCTGGAAGGATCACAGCCTACTGGAACTACCTATAACAGCCATTGATGGAGAACTGCCCTAGGAGGATGCAAGCAAGAAGATAGATGTAGTTACCATGATAAAACAGCAAAGGCAGGGCCCGTGGAACATCCTCGGTCCACTCAGATGGCACCTACGCAAAATGGGAAGTGATCCAAGTTTTTTCTCAGATGCCTTCTCACCTTTTTCCTCTCTTAATCCAGTTTGCTACATTGGGGTCCCTTTCTGCTCCTGACTTCTAGATCTATGTCTCTTAGTATTTTCTTCACTCAAAGGAAAGTCAGCTAAAAACAACTCACTATTATTATATTACCACCTCCTGAGTACTTACCATGTGCCTACATCATGTTAGCACTTTACGTACATCATTTCTTTCTTTACACACACCCCCACCCTGCTATAAGAGAAGCACTATTATTCCTTTTAATGAATGAGGGGACTGAAGCTCAGAGAGGTTGAATAAAGTCTTGGAGCTCAGAAAGCTAAGAAGGTGCAAAGCTGGATTTCAGTTGTCCTGTTTTTACTATGTCAGGCTCTCCTTCATTCTCATTCATGAGTTGGGGAGACTGCACTTTAAAAGACCACCATCCCATGTTGGGGGGATTTGTTGCCTATAATGAGTCCTTGTCTTTTAAGGACATCCACTGAAATATTTCCAGATAAAAAAATATGATATCTAAATAATCTTGAGGATGGGAAAAGATAAAGCAACATTGGCCAGAGTAGATACCTCTTCAATATATTATTTTTAAATATCATGTTTGCTAATATATTGGATTTTTTTCCAAATAAAATGCTAAAAGAAAAAAAAGAAGAAAGAAACTGAGTTAAAGCTGAAGGTCAAAAGGCAGGGGCAGCCTTTCTAAAGAAGACAATGTTTCACCCACAGTAATCCCACCAGCTCTGGTGCCCTGCTGCTGAATGGCAAAGAACTGCAATTCCCTATAAACATCCCTTCCAACACCTGCTCCATCTGAGTTTGGCCCCTATTTTCATCAGCACCATCATAAACCAGAATCTCTAGCTCCAGCTGCTATAGCTCAGTGGATTGAGGGCTGGCCTGTAAACCAAAGGGTTGCCGGCTCAATTCTCAGTTGGGGCACATGCCTGGGCCAGGTTCCAGTGTGGGGGCGTACAAGAAGCAACCAAACATTGGTGTTTCTCTCCCTCTCTTTCTCCCTACACTCTTTCTCCCTCCCTTTCCCTCTAAAAATAAATAAATTATTTTTTAAATAAATATCATTGATTAATGAGTGAATAATGTTCAGCCATAAAAAGGCACGCTACATGATGAACCTTGAAAACAAATGGAAGAAGCCAAACACAAACAGCCACATATTCCATTTATATGAAATGTCCCAAAGAAGAAAATCCTCAGAGACAGAAAGCCAGTCACTGGTTGTCAGAAGCTAATGCCTCCAATTCCTTGACCCTCTTCTTTCAATGCAAAGCCCTAACTATGCAGAGCCATTGCCGTCTACCTCCTCTGGGCCTCGACCTAAAACAGTGGTGGTTCCTGAAGAAAAAACCCCAGTTCAGTAGAGTCTTAACAGCTCAATCAAATTCAGAGTGACCAATCTCAAATTCACATGCAACCACACCAGCAATCCCCCTAACTCTCTCTACTAAACCTCTCTCCCGCTTGCCATTATTATTTCCTACCTCATCTCTCCACTAAAACTCTGAGTCCCTTCCTTCCTTTTATCCGCAGCCATTGATCACCTCTCACGCTTCGTGAAGAACACAGAGCCCACCATGCCAAGCATCTCACGTCTTAGTCGTTGAGCCTCGATTTGCAACTACGTTTCTTCCTTTCCCTTCTGTTACCCAGAGAAGTGCCCTCCCATTAATGAAACTCATATGTCTACATATCTGCCCTGAGCTGAGTATTCTTTCCTCTCACTTCCATTTCTTTACACCCAAGGTGTTAATGATGGCATTTGCCAAGTGATCATGGGTGACCTAGTTTTGTTTTTTCTTTTATCTTCACTACAAAAGTTATCACAGATGACTTGTATAATTTTTTCAAGAAGAATTTAAGAAAAACGTATGACCCCTTGGCATCTAACAGCTGTGGTAGGTTTGGAGGCACAGGTAATACCCACCTGTCATTCGAGCCAACGTTCAGCCAAGAAGCTAGATGAGCCGAAGTCTTGAGGAGATCGTATTGCTACAATATAACCATATATCTCAAGCTTCTCCCATAGCCAACTTCGTTATTACTAATTTTCTAATATACCTTAATCATGAAAACTGAGTGGGAGAGGTTACCTAATGACTGATCTCTAAAAGGGGTGAATTCAAAAGGAGCCAGATGGCATCTGAGAGGCTTGGGTGTGGGAGGGTTTCTGTCCACTGCGCCACTTTTCTTGTTAGTGAATCACAAGTGAAAGTACAGAAGAAGGTGACAGGAATTCGGCTAAATTCCAAGTCATTATCAGGAGGTTATTCATCTACCCTAAAGCATCAGCTCTCTGTTTGGCATTGGATGTTACTCCTAATTATGTATTGCTCCCTGTGGGCCACCAGCAGGACCTTTACCTTCTCCGCAGTTACTAATCAGCTGTCCAGTGTTAACGAAAAGATCAGACCTAGAAGTAATGTAAATTCACTCGTACTTCTTTCTCCTAATCACTCAGCAGGCCACCTTAGGAGCTCGCTAGCCAGGTGCCCCAGCCAACTAACCAGCTGGCTGGCTCCTATTCTTAATGATCACTTCCAAAATGGGATTTTTTTGTTTCAAAGACATAGGCCAGCTCAATACACTAAAACATATAATTCTTCTGTAACTTACCGGTAGAACTGTATCTAAATTAGGCAAAGTTCAAGTTGAATAACCAAATTACAACAAAGTTAAATGCCCAACCAATGGGGAATTCAACTGGGCACAAAACTGACACCTGAGGACTTTTCTGTCTGTTGTCAGGGTCTGAGCCCAAGTCTGTGTTTCTATTATCAAAGTTTCATCCGTCTGATGTTTCTCCCTCTAGCAATTTCAAAATAGGAGTCATGCACTAAAGCAAGTATTAAGTTTAACCTTATGAAATTGCCAATATTTGATGATTTTTCATCTATAGTCATTGACAATTTCATATAGTTCCACTTAATGCATACTAAGCCTTCAGGGATTTTTTAAATGGGTTTGAGTTTTTTCAAGCATAAAAATAAATAATTATAATTGCAATAGTTAACATGTTATTGAGATCTTTCTATACGCCAAGCAGTGTTTATCTACCAATAGATAGATAGATAGATAGATAGCTGGATACATAGATAGACAGATAGATTCATTTAACCCTCACAACATTTAGTACTCATTTCACAAATGTGAAAACCGAAGCATAGAAAGGTCAAGTATGTTGCTCAAGGTCACAGGCTGGCAAAAGCTGGATTCCCACACAGACTTGTCTGTCTACACAGTTGTTAAGCATTGTGCTGTACTTCCTGCAAAGTTTCTACTGATCATAAATGGGAAAATAAAGTAAAAAAAAAATGATCCCTCTGATTTCATATTCCTTTATGACCATTCAAACTTCTACTTTTTTACTTAGACCCTATAAAGGATAAAGTTACACACAGGTACTAATAGTGAGTCTATTGTATGCAACAGATTTAAGTTCAGGATTTACAGCTTTTGATAAGATCAGTTACACTGTATCACTTATAATTAAGAATCTACTAAACTTTCCACAGTTTAGAGACTAGTTAAGAGACGAAGAAACTAGAAGACAGAGGGAGAGAATACATGCATATGTACATGTGTGCTTATACACCGTGCATCTGTGTAAGTGTGTGATATGTATGTAATTAGGCTGGGATGATGTGGTATAGACAGAGACCCTTGTTAGATTAAATAGAACACTGAAGATTTCTAGTTTTATTAATAGAATTCAAGATTCTGAAAACACCTCCCACCATTAACACAAACGAATGCCAGGAAACAAATAAAAAAATCTTTTTGAATTTATAGCTAAGCGCACAAGAAAGTAATAGAAATTCCCAAAGACCAGAACAGACATGAAGAGATTACTGAAAACCAGAGCATTATGTGAGTGTGCTGATGGGACAGCTGACCTGGATTGGTAGGTGTATTTACACTTTGGCCAATCTAGGGAATTGGGCTGTTTTTTGTTTTGTTTTGTTTTGTTTTTTAATTTGTGGGCATATAGTTAATCACTATATGCCTTTATTATTCTTCCCAATGTCCATAAGACTTATAGTGATGTCCCTTCAATTCAACCATTTTAAATATATTAAAAAGAGACTGATCTAGAGAATTGGGTTTTAATGTGCACATGTTGATAAAGCAAAAAGCCTGGGACTGTGCCAAGCAGGGAGTTGAAACCAGGCCCCACCTACCTCCCCTCCACTGCCCCCGGGCACAGCACAGTAAAAGAGTGACTTCGGGCATCTCACCTTCTGACCAGACTAGACTGGGGAATCAGCCTCATATCTAGCCTGAGCAAGGTTTGTACTGGTGATGCCTTCCCGTTAGCCCCTGCTGTTTCCTTACTATTTCCTCTCTCATTCCCTCCCAGAACTCCAGCTTTGAGAGCTAGTAATTTATCACAAAGAGCAGCAGGGGAGAGGAGCAGATTAGGGACTCTGAGAAAAGACTGAGAGAGGGAAAGAGGACTCCACTCCCACCGCTGGAGCCAGCAGTTAGTTATCAGCGGTGGCTGGAAGTGGGGAAGCACAGGTGCAGCAAGAAGTTTACTCTCCCGTCTTTCCTCTCCCTCCCGCTGCCCTCTGTGCTGCACTACCAGCCTCAGTCATCTCAACTCCCCCAGGGCCTATGTGGTAATAGCGTGAAAGGAGAAGGAAGAGTGGCCCCGGGCAGGAAGAAGAAGACCCGAGGGGAACAGGAATAAGAGGTAGTAGCGACAGGAGAGAAGGTCCCCTGACTGAACCATTCCCCAGAGCCTGAACCTATACGTAAGGAAGGTAGAGCGGTGGGCCAGTGCAGGTAGGGGATTATTGGATGGAGTACAGGATGAAGACTTTACAGGATAATTTTCTCAGAATCCTAATGAAAGCCACTGTTACAAATGGAGATTGGAATTCATACCTTGCCATGCTCAGATACTTCTTAAATGAGGGCAAAAGAGGTATCTTGTTCTAAATAGCTTGTCCTATTTGAACTCAAAATTTTAGCCAGTGAGTGGTGTTTCTGATGCTCTTGAAGATATATACATCAATTGGAGGAAATCTGGCCGTTTAAGATCTTAACACTTTTTTCCAATGGACACTTAACTTAATTTGAAAATACATACACACACACTGTATTCTGTCCCCTTAAGCAGGAAAAAAAGTTTACATGGATTCTTCGAAATCAAGGTACATCAAACCTCTCCATTCTTCAACTATTCTTCCCTCCTATGCCCAAGCTTACAGGCTGAAGCAAAAAAGAAAGCAAGGAGATAAAATAGTTTCTTGCCCTAAATGGTGTGGCTCTGTTGGCTGTGTGTTGTCTCTCAAATCGAAAGGTCACCAGTTCAATTCCCAGTCAGGGCACAGACCTGGGTTGTGGGTTCGTCTCAGGTTGGGGCACAAGAGATGCAACTGATCAATATTTCTCTACTTACTCCCTCCCTTCCCCTCTCTCTAAAAATATTTTAAATAAAATAATAAATAATAAAATAAAAATAAAAATAATTTTTAAAAACAATTGCTTTTTCAAGTTTCACCTTATTTCTGGAAGGTGGTGTTGGAATGGAGGTTGGCCAGTCCCAGGATCTGCAGAGTGAATTAGCAAGCTGCAAACCCAGGAGATTCAGTGGTATAATTCCAGTCCCACGGGAGAGCTGATGTTTCAGTTCTAAGGCCACCGAGGAGGAGGAACGGTTTAAGCCTCACCCCTCCCTCTTCCCCTTCCTTTGGCCCCACACCTGGACAAGCTGCGGGACAGTCTGCATGCTCCATCCTCCGGCTCTGGCAGGAGCTCCCACCTGGGCCCAGGCCCTAATGACAGTTAAAACCCACTGCAAACCTCACTCAGAGATCTTCTCTACTCTCCTGAGACCTCAATCACATAAGTAACAAACATTTTTATACCCTCTTGTGCATGTCAGGCGTCATCAGTCTGGTCATCCAAGCTTCACTTTGGGTGGGGGCCCATCTGCCTCTGCAGGGACCATTACAGCACATGCTGAAAATAAGCAATTATGTACCACTATATGTGTGAACCCGACTGCAAAGATAACAGACACTATTGTCTATCTGTGTATTGTTATCATGCTTTAGGAGCACTCAGTTTCAAAAGAAATCATCTTTTCCCAGTAAGACATCCTACTTGCAAAGACTTTCCAAAGTATAATGGTTTTGAAGAGCCATACAAAGTAATTTCTCTCATTTGTATCATCATTCCTCTCTTGTCAGCCAAAGTGTATTTGGTGTACTATGGTGTAAGAACGAACTGGTATGTCACTCATGGCTCATTTACCCACTCACTGAGTGCTTATTGAATGCCCACTGTAAGACAGACACTGCTCTGAGCGATGCAGGCACAGTGTAGTACAGACAAAAAGGCCTGCCCCTGTGGGGTTTATATTCTAGGGAGATGAGGTAGAAAAATAGTAATAAATTATATAAATTAGAAGATAGTAAGTGCTATGGTGGGAAATGCAACAGAGCAAGAAAAGTGCAAAGTCCTAAGGCAGAGATGGGGAGTTGGAAATTTTAAGTAGTTTGGTTTCATTACTGTTGCTCACCAAGTATTTTAGATTCCCACCTCCAGGCCCATGCTAGGATTGTACTTCTCTACTACATGAAGGTTAGGAATAGCCATCTGACTTGCTTTGGCCAATGAAGAACAGAAGTGATGTGTCATTTCAGAAGGTTTAAGAATAGTGCATGAGCCCTGGCTGGTGTGGCTCGGTGGATCCAGTGCCAGCCTGTGAAGCAAGGGGTCACCTGTTCAATTCCTAATCAGGGCACATGCTTGGGCTGCAGGGCCAGGTCCCTGGTAGGAGGCACATGAGAGGCAACTACACATTGATGTTTCTCTCCCTCTCTTTCTCCCTCCCTTTCCCTCTAAAAATAAATATTTTAAAAAATAAAAGATGACCTCAAAAAAAGAATAGTGCATGATTTCCCACATGCCCTTCCCTCTGCTGCAGCAACTGCAAACACGCCAAAAGGAGGCCTCCATCAGCCAGAATCCCTGACAAATTGTGATGAGCTAAAGCCCATGCCAATGCAAGACATCAGGTGTGAGCTATGTGGTGACTAAGCTAGTGAAATCTGGGGGACTATTTGTTATGCAGAATAACCCAGCCTATCCTAACTAATGCAAGTAGTCAGAGTAGACCTCATAAAGGTGACAGACGATGGTATGGCAGCTTGAACCTGAATGGCAATAGTGGAAAAACTGAAAAGTCATCAGAATCTGGATATACCTTTATGTACAGAAAAGAATTAAGTCCTACATGAAAGAAAACATGAGAACAGTGACAGCAGACCACGCTGGTTCTAACAGTGTGTCAGCAACATCTTGTGTGAATGACTGTAATACAAGTAACCCTTATATTCTGGCAACAGTCTAGAAGAAAATAACCTATCTAGTAGGCCTAGACAGCATAAACAACCCATTAAGTATTAAAAGTAAAGAAGAGATTTTGCAGCCCACTAACTTTGACTTTTGAAACAACATTGCCCTCTAGTGACAAAAGAGAAAATGAATTTAGAAAAAGTGAGAAAGTGGCAACCAATGTTGCAGAGAAATGTGTATTTTGAAATTTGGGGTCTCTTTGTTCTGTGACAGGATATTTTTTTGTCTGAGCTTATTTATTTATTTATTTTTAATATATTTTATTGATTATGCTATTACACTTGTCCCATTTTCCCTTCATTCCCCTCCACCCTGCACACCCCCTCCTACCCACACTCCCCCCCCCTTAGTTCATGTCCATGTGTCATAAGTTCTTTAGCTTCTACTTTTCCCACATTGTTCTTGCCCTCCCCCTATTTTCTCTCTACTATCTATGCTACTTGTTCTCTGTACCTTCCCCCCCCTCTCCTCCTCCCACTCCCCTGTTGCTAACCCTCCATGTGACCTCCATTTCTGTGGTTCTGCTCCTGTTCTAGTGTTTGGCTAGTTTGCTTTTGTTTTGGTGTGGTTGTTAATATCCGTGAGTTTGCTGTCTTTTTACCAGCCTATTTTTTATCTTCTTTTTCTTAGATAAGTCCCTTTAACATTTCATATAATAAGGGCTTCGTGATGATGAACTCCTTTAACTTGACCTTATCTGAGAAGCACTTTATCTGCCCTTCCATTCTAAATGACAGCTTTGCTGGACAGAGCAATCTTGGACGTAGGTCCTTGCCTTTCATGACTTGGAATACTTCTTTCCAGCCCCTTCTTGCCTATAAGGTCTCTTGAGAAATCAGCAGACAGTCTGATGGGAACTCCTTTGTAGGTGACTGTCCCCTTATCCCTTGCTGCTTCTAGAATTCTCTCCTTCATTTGAATCTTGGCTAATGTAATTATGATGTGCCTTGGTATGTTCCTCCTTGGGTCCACCTTCTTTGGGACTCTCTGAGCTTCCTGGACTTCCTAGAAGTCTATTTCCTTTGCTAGATTGGGGACGTTCTCCTTTATTATTTGTTCAAATAAGTTTTTCACTTGTTGCTCTTCTTCTTCCCCTTCTAGTACACCTATAATTCGGATGTTGGGATGTTTAAAGACGTCTTGGAGGTTCCTAAACCTCTCATTTTTTTAAAATTCTTGTTTCTTCCTTTTTTTGTTTGGTTGTTTTTTCTTCCTTCTGGTCCACTCCATTGATGTGAGTCCCAGTTTTCCTCCCATCTCTATTGGTTCCCTGTGCGCTTTCCTTCATTTCACTTATTGTAGCCTTCATTTGTTCACCTAATTTGCAACCAAAATCAACCAATTCTGTGAGAATCTTGATCATGAGGGCTTTGAACTGTGCACCTGATAGGTTGGCTATCTCTTGGTTGCTTAGATGAATTGGCTCTGGGGCTTTGATTTGTTCTCCCATTTGAGCCATTTTTGGTGTTTTGTGGGGTTTTTTTGGTCTGGTCACGGCTGTTATGTAGTGATGGGTGGAGCCCTGGGTGTTCTCCAGGGTGGGGCAGCCCAGTTGCTGGGTAGTGACGCTGTATGTGGGGGCGGGGTCTGAGAGGGAACAATGGTGCTTGCTCCGCTCTCTCTGATTCCAGTCCCTTCTGCCACTTCCCCTACTCCTGGATTATTGGCACTCGAATGTGGGACCACCTGGTCAGCCAGCCGCCTTGTGCAGCCTCACTGGGTCTGCACCGTTGCCACCCCGTGCCCGGGGTCTGCCAGCCGCTGCCTGCATGCCTGGGTCCGCCAACCTCCACTTTTTCCTGCCAGGACTCTGCCCCTCTTACCGGTCTGGATGAATGGTTGTTGGACTTCCGTACAGTTCAATTTTCTATCAGTTCTGGTTGTTTTCTTGTTTCTAAATCTTTGTTGTCCTTAATTTTGGTTGTGCAAGGAGGCATAGTGTGTCCACCTATGCCTCCATCTTGGCTGGAAGTCTCTGGTCTGATGTGACACGGCATTTTATAAAATTTTTGATCAGGAAATATCATTAGAAGTTCTATGTCAGGAAAAATAAAATCCGTTATTGTTCTTCAAAGTTATCCATAATTTCCCAGAAAGCAAGAATCCTGTTAACACACCATGACTATTACAGGTGTAAGACCCAGCAGTATTTCTAGTGATATCAACTCAAATATTTTGTCATCCATAAAAGAAAAATGACGTTTAGTGAGCATAACTGGGAATCCCTGAATTTAGATTTTTGGGATTTTTGTTGTCATCATTTTAGTCCATTGTACAAATGCAGGATGGTGGCAAACTTCCTGGCTATAAACAGTGGTTTTGTTTTGTTTTTTTTAATCATCTTCCGAAGCTCAACATGAAGTAGCAGAGAGATATAGCTACCAAAATGACTGTAATAAAAAGTTTATCCACATGAAGTAATGTGCCCACTGAACTTTGTATTGGCATAACCAGTGCCAATGTTTATTTGATCAGCTTGAGGAACAAATACAGTTGCATCTGTTTCTTCTAAACTAGGCCAGAACTCCAATACTTTAGATTAGCTGGAGGCATTCTACCTCTCAAAGGACCTCTCTTCTTACGCCCACTTACTCAAGAACTCCAAGGACATTGTCCAGAATACCTGAACATATTTCTTAAATGCCTTCTGGACAGCAATCTGAAGATCTGATCCATCCACCTGCATACCAAACTTTGTTACCATATTTGTTGCCACATTCTGAAAACTGGTCTTGATATATTGTTTTCACTGTTCCTTTTGATCACTATCCAGGTACTGACCACAGTGGAGCCCTACCAGATTACAGCTCTCTGGTGTGAGACCTAAATGTTCAGCAGTCTTTTCAAAGCACACCCATTGTGCTCTGTTTTAAGATCTGGGGCAATTCCAGATCCAGACAGCCACAAATTAGCTCAAAACCAGATTTCCCCTAAGACCATTTGGTAATAAGCGAGATTCCACAGTCTAAACTCACGCTGCTCTCCCTCAATGAAAGTTATCTCTAACCATCCAGAACATACTATTCTTGAGGTATTCTTAAGGAGTGAAAGATATTTATACATTATCTTCTAATAGCCACATTGGTCTCCAAGGAATGAATTACTTCCTCTTAAGCAACCTTTGATCTCTACATATTAAAAGGTATTAAAAGAATTGGCCTTCATCAAGCCACTTTTTAAAGTCCTGTTATACAATTCCCCAAGAACAGCGGATACTACTTACCATGTAGTAACTTACTTAAGAAGAACCACAAAGGGATTTCCCTGCACAAAACTCTGCTTCAGAGTGACTTTGTCCACCCATGCAAAAAGAAGGGAGACCATGTTGTTAAATGTAAGCTCCTCTTACATCCACATCC
Organism: Anoura caudifer; assembly: GCA_004027475.1. Lineage (NCBI taxonomy): Eukaryota > Metazoa > Chordata > Mammalia > Chiroptera > Phyllostomidae > Anoura > Anoura caudifer. The sequence goes on from PVKU01003720.1 coordinate 96,967, forward strand.
GAAATTCAGTCTGGGCACTATGTTTAAGCACGGATCCTATCACTCTAGAAATACAGCCTACAAATCTATGTATTAAAGGGCTCAGCTACAAAAGTGACTCTCTTGTTCAGGTGGGGGTCCATCCTGTCTCTGTAGAGTGACACAAACACATGTACTGAAGGCATCTTTGGATGTTCATCGTTGCTTTGTTGAAAACAGGAAAAAATTTGAAAACATGGCATTTATCAATAAAGGAATAGGCAGCTTAAATTATGCTATATCCATATGATGAATACTATGCAGCTGTTTAAAGAATAAAGTGCATCTAGTCTTTGTGGAAAAAAATCTGGATATGATGTATTATTTCTGGAATAACCAAAGCAGCTAACGGAGTTTACTGCTAGGTACAAAGACCACATTCTGTAGCACCCAGAGGAATGGCCACAGGGAGCAGTACAGCTAGACTTCTTTCAATCAGTCCCCACCTCCCCCTCCCTTCTTACAGCTGTCAGTCTGTTCCATGATTCCATGCCTCTGGTTCTATTTTGCTCATGAGTTAATTTTGTTCATTAGATTCCTTTACAAATGAGATCAAGTCTAAATGTTTCCTAAACAGTAAAAATGAGACTTTCGGGTTACACAGCTCAACTAAGACAGATTGTGCAATTTTGAAAGCTTGCATATTTTTTTTTTGAAAAGCAATTTTTGGCAGAGGCTTCCTTCCACACCATTTCTAAATTACTTTTTTAAAAACATTTACCAAGTCCTGACTGGTGTAGCTCAGTGGACTGAGTGTAGGCTGTGAACCAAAGGGTCAACAGTTCAACTCCCAGTCAGGGCACATGCCTGGGATGCTGGCCAGGTCCCCAGTACGGGGTGCTCCAAAGGCAACCACACACTGATATTTCTCTCCCTCTTTCTCCTTCTCTTCCCCTCTGCCTAAAAATGAATACATAAAATCTTTTTTTTTTTTAACATTTTATTTATTTATCTTTACAGGGGAAGGGAAGGAGAGAGAGAGGGAGAGAAACATCAATGTATGGTTGCCTCTCGTGCGTCCCTTGCTGGGAACTGGCCTGCAACCCAGGCATGTGCCCTGACTGGGAATCGAACCGCGATCCTTTGGTTCACAGGCCCGAGCTCAATCCACTGAGCTACACCAGCCAGGGCTGAATACATAAAATCTTTAAAAAAAATTCCATACTGCTTTCCATAGTGGTTGTACCAGTCTGCAATCCCACCAACAGTGCACTAGGGTCCCCTTTTCTCTATAACCTCTCCAACACTTGTTGTTTGTTGCTTTGTTTATGATGGCCATTCTGACTGGTGTGAAGTGGTATCTCATTGTGGTTTTAATTTGCATCTCTCTGATAGCAAGTGATATTGAGCATCTTTTCATGTGTCTCTAGATCCTCTGTATGTCCTCCTTGGAGAAGTGTCTGTTCAAGTCCTTTGCTCATTTTTTTAATTGGGTTGCTTATCTTCTTAGAGTGGAGTCATGTAAAAGTTCTTTATATATTTTGGAAAGCAGTATGGAATTTTCTAAGAAAACTAAAAATGGATCTACCTTTTGACCAGCAATCCCACTGCTAGGATTATATCCTAAGAACCCTGAAACACCAGTCCAAAAGAACCTATGCACCCCAATGTTCATAGCAGCACAATTTACAATAGCCAACTGTTAGAAGCAACCCAGGTGCCCATCAGTAAATGAATGGATCAAGAAATTATGGTACATTTACACAATGGAATTCTATGCAGCAGAAAGAAAGAAGGAGCTCCTACCCTTTGCAACAGCATGGATGGAACTGGAGAGCACCATGCTAATTGAAATAAGCCAGGAAGTGAAAGACAAATACCATATGATCTCACCTTTAACAGGAACCTAACCAACAAAACAAACAAAGCAAAATATAATCAAAGACACTGAAATTGAGAACAGACTGACAGTCACCAGAGGGGAGAGGGGAAGGAAGATCAGGGGAAAGGGGGAAGGGTTTACAAGAACAAGTAAAAAGGACACATGGATAAAAACTAGGGGGGGTGGAAATGGGAGGGAGGAGGGGAGGGCTGGGGTGGTGGGCTGGGATGGGAGTAAAAGACAGAAAACTGTACAAGAACAACAATTAAAATAAATTTTTAAAAATCTTAAAAAAAAAAAAAAAAAAAAGCATTTACCAAATGTTTGGTAAATGGTTGGTAACTAAGGCAATAGTAGCATGGGAAATTATTGTTTAGGGAGACAGAACTTCTGCACAAACACCTTCACCTTTGGGAAAAATGGTTTTAAAAAAAGTAACATCAATTCATGTCCAAAGCAGGTAAAAAGAGTAAGAATAAAACCTTGTTTTTATTTTTTTCTGTAACTTTAATGTAATTGAGACAGACTGCTACAACGATATTTCAGATTCCACAGAGAACTGCATGCTTTTGCTATTAAAGACCATTGGAGAAGCATTTGAACTTTATCTCATAAGAAATAAATAAGGAAGATTTCGAGATTTTTTGTCAGCACACAATCATTCACAACAACCTTCTAGGTACTTTCTAGATAATTGTCACCAGAACCCCACCTACCACTGAAGGACTCAAAGCTCCTGAGCTCAAAGTGATCAAAACTCACCAAGTTAGTATAATTAGTAGTCCAGAGCTTGGCTTAAATGTTTGAAGAACAGCAAGCACCAAATACTGAACACCAAATATATTATTGTTTCTATGAAGTTATAATTCATGAACAAAAATCAGATTTAAATTTTCTTTACTCAGTGTCTATGAAGCCTTCACTCTTAATGCTTCTCATGGCATCATAGGTATTAGAAATTCAACAATTCATTTTCAACATTCTGCAGTAATCATCACTGTCAAAAGTTGTGATAAAATATGCATGTTACACTAACACAATTTTCTACATTAATATTTTGTCATATTATCAATTCTTAATCTCATTAAATGATAAAACACAAAAAATTATACAAGACAAACCACTGAATTTTTTAATATAAACCTTCCCCAGTTGTTAGCTGGTAGCACTATTCTTTTTAAGAGAAAGTGATGAAATATCAGAAATTTTGCATCCAGTGCTTGACTTCAAATTTTTACTTCCTTATCGTCTTCTGGTACCACCATATCCTAAATGAGAAGAGTAAAATTTATATTAATTTTTAAAATGCCCTGGAATTGCTTATAAAATTTACAACAATACACATTTTTGTTAACAAATGAATAAGAGAGAAAGAAGGAGAACGAGCATGCTGGTGGAACAGGGCCATGCAGGACATAGCGCAGCGCCTCCCCAAAACAGCCCTCCCCACCATGCAATCATCAAGTCTACTACACCTGCTCACAGAGAATAACTTTTAGTCCCATAAACCAAAGGAGTTGTGTTCTATGGTGGCGCTAACGTGGTACCAGCAATACTCAAAGTCTAAGCCAAAAGCAGGGAGGCCAGTGGAGCCCCAGCCATGTCCTGCTACATCCCACAACTCCAGCAGTAAATACAAAAACGTACAAAAACGTGGGGGAGAGTTTCCAACTTCCCAGTGCACCCACACGTGTATGTGCTGACAGGGACAGAATGACAGTGTTCCCAGCTGAAAGTGTCTCAGTTTTTTTCAGTTTTCCTTTGGGTTATTTGGTAATGTTTTCTGATGTTCTCTTTTGTCCTATGCCCAATGTAGTTATATTTTTATACTTGTATATCCTCCCAATTACCTCTCCTGTTCTCCCCAAAGTAACCACTATCATATGATCTAATACCAGAGGTTAGATTTGCTTGGGGTTTTTTTTTTTTGGTTTGTTTTTTTTTTTAAAGATTTTATTTATTTATCTTTAAAGGGGAAGGGAAGGAGAGAGCAAGAGAAACATCAATGTGTGGTTGCCTCTCATGCGTCCCCTGCCGGGAACTGGCCCACAACCCAGGCATGTGCCCTGACTGGGAATCACACCATGATCCTTTGGTTCGCAGGCCCATGCTCAATCCAGTGAGCTACACCAGCCAGGGCAGATTTGCTTGTTTTTAAACATGAATGTTGTAATCATTATTGTGTATCTTCTTTTGTGTCTAGTTTTTTTTCTTTTTATTTGGCAGAAGTATCCACATTATTGGATACAACTGTTTATTCATTGTCACTTTTGCACAGTATTCCATGTTATAAATATAACTCCGTTTATTCATTCATTTTACTGATAGTCCAGGTGGAGACTATGATGAACAGGGATGCTGTAAACATTCCTGTGGTTATTTTTTGGTGTACAAGCACATGCACTTCTGTTGCTACATATCTGAGAGTGAAACTGCTGAGTCTTGTGTATGCTTATGTTCAATTACGTAATGCCAAACAGTTTTTCAAAATGACTGTGTTAATTTATATTCACCGCAGCACTACAAGAATTTTGCTCTTACATTTCAAAACATATTTAAATATATTCTACCAATTTCGAAACTTAACCTTTGTTCTGTAACTTCCCCCTGCTGAAGAAAACAAACTCAATCCACAGCACCCTATTAGTGCCTCGTTACCCACCACCTCCATTCTCTGCTAATTAGCTGGGTGTTTAACTCCAAGTAGTTTTTGTTTTTTATTATCTTTGCTTTTTGCAAAAATGGCCTCTTAAAAACTGCAATAACCATTATAATCAAATTTTTGACAATTATTTAAAGTATGGCTCAATATATTTTTATTGAGTTTTGCTGAATTTAAAAAATTCAAACTTCTACCTAGAAAATTCCATTTGAGAGCTTAAAGGATCCCCAGATTACAGAATTAAACAGATATGGAAACTAATATCCAGGAAGGTTTTAGATAAAACCTTGGTTAGTGGTAACAGTCTAAACCAAATCCTTGTTTGATTTTCAAAGAATGTTTAGAAGTGACAGGAAAGCATCAATCTGAATTATATTTTAATCACACTCATATATTTTAATCTCAGTTAATCACACTGTTAATATTTCTGATGGATACACTAAATAAAACCACGATTGCTAAATATATAATAATCTTCTTAAGTTCCAGAACTATTTCTGTACTATACTGCTATGTGACAGGAACTTCTATACTTTTGCTCTTACCTGATGCTGTTCTGGTTTTTGTCTCTGAACTTGAACATGCTGAAGAGCTACCTGAGCCTCCACGGAACGGTGAGTAAGCCTGGCTCCCCCATGTGCCGGAGTAGGAGGGATGCTGAGATGAGCGGTACCAGGAGTCTGAAAAGGGTGTTGCTGCTCTATAAAGACAGAAAAGTGTGTCAGGCACTCTTCTTGTGCCCTTCATTTTTAAATACCTTCCAATTCCTAAGCTATTGGAAAAAAGTCTTTATCAAGTAACTTTTCTTCAATGTTCTGGTACATTAGGATTAATATGAAACAAATACTGTTCTATATTTCTGATATCGTTACAGTCATTGCCATAGGGGGAGAAAGTGAAATGGAGAAATGGCTCTTTCTTTCTGAATTTGCACTTGAGTAAAATCTAAACTTAAACTGACAATAATATTGAAGACATTCTAAAATCTGTCTCCAAGTTTCGTCCAGCCTTGCTTCTATCATTCGCCTACCGAACCAAATTGCTAACTGTTCCCCAAACGTCGTGTTATTTCCTCCTAATCGTCTCCTCAAATGTCAAGTAAACAGTCTTTTTCCTATCTTATATTATCTATAAGGATAACACAAGAAGAAAAAACACAATGAAAGAAAATAACATACACAATATTGATAAAAGCACATATTCTTTCCCCATCCCCAAAGAATCTGATTTAAAAGGGCAATGTCACCCTAATTTATCTTCCTTAACAAAACCAAATCTAGTCAAATTGTAAGCAAAACAAAGAACTCTTTAAAGAAAAGACAGAGTGAGGTAAATGCAAAGCCTACCTATTGCTGCCAAACAAATATCCTAAGATCCCCCCTGTTCCCAAGCCGGTCCAGAAACCTGGTCCTGAATTTTCATGTCCTTGTCGTCCTGTGAAAGCACTGCCAAAACCAGAAGTCGCACCATAGGGTCCTAGAAATAAAAATGATTCATTATGTACCCTCATTTAAACAAATCACAGCCTACAGAACCAAAGATAATAGGAAAATTTCAGTTATTTCATCTGTACCATTTTTTAATAGTACTCAGGTCTCAACTTATAAACAAGTTGTACTCAGAAAGTGTATTTATAAAATACGATTTTATAACTAAGGATATATTTTGGGGTGAAGGGGAATTCCTATAGGGTCACATTTGCCCTGCTTAAGATGAGCTACTAGATGATGACTCCCACTTGTCAAATTACTTCCTTTCTGTACTTAGAGATGTAAAAATCTCTAAACATTCCAAGTGACAGCTATATAATGGAGAAATCCAAGTGGAGGCAGCCAGATACTTGTACGTGGTGGGAAGACAGGTCTCAAAGGGACTAAGAAAGTATTTTCTGCTCAGAGGAAGTTCTGTTTTTAAGTGATGAATAATATACATGAAGGAAAGTGTGCTCATCAAACAGGTGAAGCATAACAGTTTGTGCACATGCACCCATGCATAACTACTACCCACATCAACTGAACATTTCTAGCACCCAGAAGGCTAGAAAGGATTAACGATTCCCAACAGATAACCACCCACATCAGAGATAAGTGTTTCTGACTTCCCTCACCATACTTTATAGTTTTGTCCATACTTGAACTCTTTATAAACAGAGTCATATGGTAGGTATTCTTCTGTGTCTGGTACATCTTATCCATGAGAGTCAATCCTGCTACTGTACCTATCAGGTTTTAAAACTGATGTGTGGTATTCCACAGTGTTAAAAGAAAGCACAATTTGTCTTATTCTAATGTTAATGGACATCCTATTTCCAGTTTTTGGCTATTGGGCATAAAACTGCTATGAACACTCTTGTGCATGATTTTTTGAGTGCATATGCATGACTTTCTCTTAGATATGTATCCAGGAATGGAATTACTGAGTCATGGCGTAGGCATGTGTTTAGGAGATACCGACACTTTTCCAAAGTGTTTTACCATTCTAACTCCTACCAGCAAGTTTCAGTTGACTACTCAGTACTCTGTCTTTATAATACTAACCATTATAGTAGTTAATATGACTTCCCTATGGTTTTAATCTGTATTTTCCAGAAAACTAATAATGCTAAGCACCTTTTCATATTTTTATTGGACATCTGGATATCATCTTTCATTATACAATGGCTATTCAAGTCCTCTGTCCATTTTTAAAATTGGATTGTCTGTCTTTTCTTAGGTTTGTGAGAGTTCTTTATACACTATAGATAGATACACGTCTTTTGTTGGATGGTGGTCTTATAAATATTTTCTCCAAGTGGATAGCTTGCCTTTTCACTCTTAATGTTTTCTTTTGATAACTAGACATTCTTAATTTAAACAAAGTCTAATTTATCCATCTTTTATTTCATGGCTGGTATTTTTTTGTATTCTAAGAAATTTTTGCCTATCCCAAAGTCATAACAAATATTCTCCCACATTTTTATCTAGAAGCTTAATTTTTTATCTTTTATGTTGAGGTCTATAACACTTGAATAAATGTTTGTGTATGGTGTGAGACAGAGCTTAAGGTAAATGCTTATTACCAAATCTGATCAAGTTATTCTGCTTAAGACGATTTACAATTTAATTGTGCATCCTTAAAATAGTAATCACAAATATTTGTATAGAGAAAAGATCAGAAGAAGCAAAAGAAGTTAAAAGTGAAAAATAAAATGAGAAGACAAATCTGCCCTGGTTTCCCCACGCAACCATGTTCTACTTCAGAAACCTCACATCTACCCCCTGACCACCACCACCCAGGCAGAGCATACCTGTGAACCCTGGCTTGAAGCCTGGGGGCGGGGGTCCTGCTGCGGTGGTGAATCCCTGATAATGGTGTGAATTTGGAGGATACTCAGAATATGGTGGAGGAGAATCTTGACCATCACTAAGGAACAACTTATAAACTCCAAAGGCAATAGCAAGTAACACCACGACAGTAACCAGTCCACTGATGCCACCGGAGTCTGAGGTGTACAGCTTTTTATAATAATCAGAGAAAGCGTTAGAGCCATGGATTTTTCCAGATTCTCTCAATTTCTTCAGGCCATGTTCCGTGTAATCTAAGTTGTACTCCAAGCCACAGGAACCTCTTAGTACATACTGGTCTTCAGAGGATTCATAGCCTTCACAGCTCACCACCGTTTTTCCAAATTTGTACGCAATATCTAAATCGGTCTTACATTCCCACTGTGAAGAAGAGAAGTAGGTTATTAGAACCAAAAGACTTGTTTTCACTTCATATATATCACTTGTGCTATCTAGCTATCATAAAATTACAAAATGAGGCAAGGGAATGATAAACAAAATTCAGGACAATGGAGGAAGGCAAGCTAGCAGCCTCCAAGACACTGATGATGTTAATGTTCTATTTCTTAAGCTAGGTGGTGGGTACATGACTGTTTTATCACCATTCCTTATTCTTTACATATAGATGCAGGAATTACTTTGTACATATTAAGTATTCCCTAATTTACACGTTCCGGCAAATTTTCTAAATGTCAACTTTTCACCACTGTTGTTCAAGATGCTTTCTTTTAAAACAGGGGTATTTTTAATGTTAAGGCTCAAAAATCAGCATCATATGTGAAGATCTGGTAGCTACATATAGTATCAGAGATAGTATATAACCTTCTGAGAAAAAACTTTTCTACACAAGTTTTTAAAAACCATGGACTAACTTTCCAGGGTCCAATACTATTAAGTAACTCTCTTAAGGTTTTTTAAGATATTTCAAAAAATGCAAAAAGAATCCACATGAGTCTCTAAAATTTCCAACTTAAAAAAAGAAGCCCAGGTTTAATTTAAATTCTATAACTACATTTTGAGCTGAATAGGTAACATGCCTCTTAAACAACATTTAAAGAGACACAAGCTAAAAGAGATTTGATTGGTTCTATTGCCTTTCTGTAAGTTTTTCTGTAAGAGGAAAACAAATTATCTTCTCTCAAACTTCAGATATACCATTTTCATTTTCATAACAGCTTTATTGAGATATTAATTCATGTATAATACATTCACCCATTTCACTGGTTTTTAGTACATTCACAGAGTTGAATATACTAAAACTATCACCACAACCAACTTGAGAATAGTTTTATTGCCTCCAAAAGAAATCTCATACCCATCAGCAGTCACTCCCCAATTCCCCCCAAATATCCCAGCCCTAAGCAGCCACCAATCAGTCTGTATGGATATCCCTATTCTGGACATTTCATGTGCTCCTAAATGACTGGCTTCCTTCACTTAGCATAGTATTTTCAAGGTTAACACCAAGTTGCAGCATGTCAGTACTTCATTCCTTTCTGTGGCTGAATAACATTCTACTGTGTGGATGTGCCATATTTTGTTTATTCATTCATCACGATGGACATTTGAGTTGTTTCTACTTTTTGGCTATTATCAATGATGCTGCTACAAACATTTATGTATAAATTTTTGTGTGGACATGTTTTCAATTCTCTTGGGCATATTCCTAGGACTGTACTGGTTGAGGTGTATGGTAACTCTATGTTTAACCTTTAGAAGAACTGCCAGACAGTTATCCAAATTGGCTGTGCCATTTTACTTCCTAACAGCAATGCAAGGAGAGTTTCTGCACCTCCTCACCAACATTTGTTATTATGTCTTTTAGATTATAGCTTCCTATTGGATGTTAACTGGTACCTTACTGTGGTTTTGACTTATTTTTCCCTGGTAGCTAACGATGCTGAACATTTTTTCATGCATTTGTTGGTCATGTGCCTACCTTCTTTGAAGAAATATCTAGTCAGATGTTTCACCCACTTTCAAATTTGGCTGTCTTCTTAGTGAGTTGTAATAATTCTTTCTATACTCTAGATACAAGTGTCCTATCAGACACATGATTTGAAAAGCTCTCACCCATTGTGTAGCTGTCTTTTCACTTTTTTGATGGTGTCCTTCGAAGCCCAAAAGTTTTACATCTGGATAATGCAATTTTTCTTTTTTGATGTCCTTGTTGTTGCTATATCATTTTATTTTTTAAATAATTTTATTTGGAGGAAGATTTATAAGCTTGCTGATTTAGGTAAATAAAGGAAGCTAAATCTCTATTGGTATTTCATGTTAATTTTCATTTCCTTAATAGTGTATACTAAAAGTGGCCAAATTAAATTTTTGGAATCAGAACAGGCTCTCTTCTGCTACTAAACGTAAGTCAGTGTATGATATCCCCTACGTGACTCTACTCATGCTATTCCCTTCTCTATCTCTTCAGCTCTAAAAATCTTACCCTTCCTGACATAGCACATACCTTCTCTAAGTCTTCCCTAATCCCTCCATTGTTACAAATGACATGACTTTATAACACTTTGTTGGCACCTACATGTAATTTGAATGTGTATTAAATTACTCTTCTACTAGGTCTTCTACTAGGAAGAGTTTCTTTAGTAATCCATTTTTGTGTACAATTTCATGTGTTTAATGAATGACTTTACCATTAGCATCTTTTTCTTCCATCAAGACTATAAAAGTTGCCCTGGCTGGTGTGGCTCAGTGGATTGAGCGTCAGCATGCGAATGGAAAGGTTGCTGGTTCGATTCCCAGTCATGGCACATGCCTCGGTTGCAGGCCAGGTCCCAAGTTGAGGGGAGCACAAAAGGCAACCACACATTGATGTTCCTCTGTTTCTCCCTCTCCCTTCCCATTTAAAAATAAATAAATGAAATCTTTTTAAAAAAAAAAAAGACTACAAAAGTAAAATGAGTGGGATTCTGCTTTAACCTTGAGATTCTGTGATTCGGTTAGCAACACTGGGGGAAAATGGCGTGAAATAATTATCACGCAGTAAATATGAACCCTCTCTCTGAACTGCACAGACCATGCACACGGATGACCATGCTGATTGATGGAAGGGGAAACCATCAACAGAGGTTTCTTGCAAACGACTAGTTGTCTTAAATCCTTTTTGAAAGCAGGCAGAGCACAAATAAGAAATATATTAGTATTAATTTTAACTGAATTCATTTAATAAAATCTATTCCATTTCTAAATAACAAATTTTGGAACTTCAAGAAGATGGTCCACCCTAAGTACAAAATGCCAGAGTCCCAAAGATAAAACAAATAAAGCCCACTGGAATGTTTTTGTTCAGGAGTAGCCACCCTCAGTTCTAAAACAACTTTAAAATGAAGTGTTTGAAGCACCAAAGGGACACGTGTACACCCACTATTTACAGCCTACAACTCCTTACCATCTCAACTTTATTTCTTAAGGGTAGGTTGGTATTCTTTGAGGAAATGACCAAAAAATTACAACCAGCAGAAATACTGTATTCTCCCAGAGTATATGAAGAGTTTTGAAAATTTACTAATGTCTTAGAAAGAAGTTATGGAATGAAAATTACAATGAATACTTCTAGGCCTTAAAATCAGTTCATTTCTTTTAGAGGATACTTCTTCTGAAGAATAAATGACTTATTTATATTTACATAGTTTAGGTTAACCTGAGATTTTCTATATTAGTGCTTCCCAAAATTACTGATAATGGCCCAATAAACACTTTATTGAGTAAAAACTCCATTTGGACTGCCATCAATGTAATGAATGTTACCTGCACATCGTAACCATCCCAGCCTTTGTTCTGGCACTGAACAACTTTCGGCGTATAAGAATCACATCCAGCTGTACCCCCAACACATTTCAACTGCGGGACTGGATCCAGCCTACGGGAGGTGGTATAGCGGTCATGGTGGAGGGTAAGAGCTTTCACATCCTGCAACAATATTCTGTCTGAAACAGGAAGAACAGAACAGAGAGTAAATATCTTGGCAAACACAGAAAGTTACCCTAATAAAACTATTGTCATTCCATACACAGTCATTCTTGCCTTTTGAGGATGACTAAGTGAAGATGAAACAGCCCCCCAAAGCGGTACCAACTACATTCAATCTCTCGCACAAATTTCAAGTGGTCACACTGCTAAGGCCCCCCTTCATTTCAGGCTGGATGCCCACCCCCCAAACTGCTCCTATATCGCAAGTTCTACATAAATTTTGCAAAATAAGACCAAAAAGTACATTAACCTGAAATGTACTACTGCACAACATTAGTGGTTAATTAAAATGGCAGAAAATATACATCAATGTTCCTGAAACACATTTAATGACTTAAATGTCTGTCAACAGTTGAATGGATTAATTAAAGTTTTCGCCCTGACCAGTGTGGCTCAGTAGGTTGGGTGTCCTCCTGCAAAGCAAAAGGTCATTGGTCAGGGCACAAGTCTGGATTGTGGGCTTGGTCCTGCTCAGGGTGCGGTCACAGCACATGCAAGAGGCAACCGATGTATGTTTCTCTCTAGCATGTGTTTCTCTCCCTCTCTTTCTCCTTCCCTTCCCCTCTCTCTACAAATAAATAAATTCTTAAAAAAAAATACTAAAATATACCAACATCAGAAGTTTCCCCAAAAAAGAACCACCCAAGTAACCCCTGTACAGTCATCAGATCATCCCACAGTAAAATTCAAAGTCCAAAAGAACCAACCATATAATGATAGCTCAACCAGCTTTTGTGTTCACACCCTTAATTTTGAGCAGAGAGCCAAGAAATTACTTAAAAACATGAGGAAAGTCCCTAACATAGAATACTATAACCAGGCCAAAACAAACCACAAAAGCAAGCTGGAGAAAAGAGAAACTATACAGGGACAAGAAAAAATTTTTTATATATTTTTAAATCTATGATATCCTCAAAGATATAAAATTATCATTTTTAAAGGAAATAGAGAACAAAACAAGAGCTCCTGGAAATTAAAATCATGGCAGCTTGAGATGAAAAACTCAATAGAACTATTAGAAGTTAAGGGTAAGAAAATCTCCTAGAAGGCAGAGCAAAAAGATAGAAAGAGGGGAGGGAGGTGGACTACAGGACCGGTTCAGGAACTATAAAAAGCCAACAGGGGTTCCAAAAAGAAAGCGTGGAGAAATCAGATGGAACAAACTTCAGTGATACACTTCAAGAAAAGCTCCCACAACTGAAGGATGAGAGCTGTCATAGTAAAAGAAAAGAAAAAGGCCTCAAATCAGAACCACACAAAGGCCCTTCACCGGGAAATCTTAGAGCACTGTAGTAACTGCCAGAAGAAAAGGGGAAAAACAGGTCACATACAAAAGATAAAGAATTAGAAAAGCTTCCAACATCTCAATAGGCTAGAAAAAGAAAATGAAGAAACGTCTTTAAAAATTCAAAAGCTCTGACAACTCAACACCAAACAAACAATCCAATCAAAAAAATGAAAAGATGTTGAACTTCACTAGCTATTGGGGAAATGCAAATCAAAACTACAAAGCAATACTACCCCTACCACCTCACAGCCGTTAGAATGGCCATTATCAACAAGACAAGTAATAACAAGTGCTGCAGAGACTGTGGACAGAAAGAAAACCTCATTCACTGCTGGTGGGAATGTAAACTGCTACAGACACTATAGAAAACAGCATGGCAAGTCCTCAAAAAACTAAAATTAGAGTTACCATACGACCCAGCAATCCTTCTTCTGCTATCTACCTGAAAAACTTGAAGACAGTTATTCACAAAAATTTATGCACCCCCCGTTCACTGCAGCATTACTCACAGTGGCCAAGGCACAGAGACAATCAAAGCACCCTCTGACAGAGGAATAGATAAAGAAGATGTGATTCGTATTATTTGGAATACTCCTCAGCCATAAGAAAAGATGAAATACTACCAATACTGCCCTGGCTGGTGCAGCTCAGTGGATTGAGCACCGGCCTGCAAACCAAAGGCACCTGGTTCAATTCCCAGTCAGGGCACATGTCTGGGTTGCAGGCCAGGTCTCCAGTGGGGGGGTGCACAAGAGGTAATCACGCATTGATGTTTCTCTCCTTCTCTTTCTCCCTCCCTCCCCCCTCTAAAAATAAATAAAATCTTAAGAAGAAGAAGAAATTCTGACATTTGCGACAACATGGATGGACCTTGAGAATATTATGCTAAGTGAAATAAGCCAGTCAGAAAAAGCTAAGAATCATATAATTTCACTCGTATGTGGAATATAAAACTGAAATTCATAGGCACAGACAGACAACAGCATGGTGGTTACCAAGAGAGAAGGGCATGGGAGAATAGTAAAGGATAAAAGGAGCCAAACATATAGTGACAGAAGATGATTTGACTTTGGGTGGTAGGCCCATAATGCAATACAAAGATCATGTATCACAAAAATAAGTAAAAATAAAAGTGTATATTTCTATCACACATCGCAGAGATGTACACTTGAATCTTATTTAAATACTAAATAAATAAATTTGTTTTTTTTAATTCCCCTGATTCTTCATCTGTAAACTTTCTTTTTATATTTAAGAATTTCTTGATGGTTCAACTAATTCATTTTTCATTCAGGTATTTAAATTATAATTCTAATCAAAGTCTATTTATATACAACTTTCTAGGAACACATAAGGAAAATGTACAAACATTTAAATCCAACTTTGCATTTTATTTAGCAGTAATAAAACAGCCACATCAAATGGGTTACTCAAAGTCAAGTACTTGCAAATACACTCTCTCTCTCATTTCAGCATTTAAGAATAAAATGGGAAATTACAGAAATAAATCTGTTGCTTAAGTTAAAAAACATAGGCATTTCCTATCACCAAATCACGTATGCAATATTGGTACACATTCCACCAGGCCTTAACATCTTTACTCCTCAGGACAAAAACAAACTTTTAAACGTTTCAAAATCATTTTTAATTCTAATTTAATAGCACACATTACTTATTAAAAGGAAATCAGTATATATGTGATGTATACAGACGTGTACATATATTAATTACAAGTAATATTATTGATCCCATAAAAAATTCTTTAGATAATTCTAATAACAGTAACATAAAAGAAACTTTTCCCTAAAAATCATTTATTATGTCCCATCACACACACAAAAAAAATAATACTTCTTAAATTCTAGAGTACGGTGAAAAACAATGAGAAAAGCTGGCATAATCCAATGTACTTCACTGCAACGGTCAGAAGAAGCAGTATGAGTTTGGTTCACGTAAACGCGATTCTGCTAACCTACCTACAGGCCTGAGGCCCTGTCCTGTAAGTGTGACTCAGACGCTGCCGGTGTCAAAGCAACTGCCAGCCATAGCAACAGGCAGCCATGACAACAGCCAGAGTCGAAGACATCAGACACGACAACAGAGCAAGATGCGCAGGTGAGTGTCGGGCTTTCCAGCCAGACTCCCAGGATCAAGGCCGTAGCCCGAGGAAGGTGAAGGTGGGCAAATTTTAGGAGTCCGGGGAAGAACGGGGACGCTAGGAATACTGACTTGTCCTGCTCCATCAACTCCCCAACAGACCCCACTCTCCCGTCCGACGCCTGGGAAGCGAGAAGGCGCCCGAAGGGCACAGATGAATAGCGAGCGAAAGGGCTGAAAAAGAGAAATTAGGGCAGAAAAGCTCAAGGGGCGGCGAACAAAAATCGTCGCCGACGGGGCCTCTCAAAGCAAGCTAAAAGGCGACAGGAAGCGGCAAGTGAAGACTGCACTCACCTGGGTCTTTCCAGCCCCGGGCAGGGCCCGCGATCAGAAGCAAAAGGAGACCGAGGAAAGGGCAGCGTCTATCCGCGCCCGACCCACCGGCCGCGGCCATGGCGCTGGGCGAAGATGGTGCGCGGCTGCCAGGCACTCGTGGACGGGAATCAGACCTGTGGAAATCCGTGCGCAGCTGCACAGGGACGCCAGGAATTCCGGCCTCGAGGAAGGGACAGTCTGCCCGAGCGTCTCAACAGCTACGGATGTCCGTGCGCCTGCCTCACGTCACTGCCGCTGCGGCGCTTTGGGGATCTTGAGTGGACCCCGCTGGCCCCGCCCCTGAGGCTGAGAGCGGAGAGGGACTGGGCGCAGGGGTTGAGGGCGGAGCGAAAAAAAGTGACGCAACATTTGGGCGGGGCCAAGGGCTGCTGTCCCGAAGATTCTTCGTGTGGGTGCTGAGGTTGGGGAAGAGTGAAACCACCGCAATGCAAAATCTAGGATGTATGTAGTCAGTGAAATTAGGTATCTGCAAAACCTCAGTAACCTTCCCTGGGAAGTTGGTGTGTCTTGCTCAACTTTGTTTTCAGCAACTAGTTGGTTACAGAGAGAATTCGTCCGAAAGATAACATGGAAATATATTGTCTCGTTTTAGAGGCTCAGAGCCTTCTTCACATATTTCCTTCTGCGTGGTGGCAGTAAGAGTTTAGAAAATATCAGGAGGAGAAACTACTACCTAAAGAATCAGCCAGAGAAAACAATTCTAGGAGGTTCTCATTCATTCATTTTACATAGACTCAATGCCTAATATGTGTCGGGTACTGTTTTAGGCGGATGGAGGATACAGCCAAGGTCCCTGTACTCATGCATCTTACGTTGAAGTGGGATAGGACACACAAAATTAAGTAATAAATTGATAAATTAAGGTAACTGGTAATGGCAAGTCCATAGGTGAAAATAAAACAGGGTGATGGAGACTGGGAAGCGACTTGTTCAAGGAGGGAGGACCTTACTTAACAAGTGATTTCGAAGCTTTGAAACCTGAATGATGAGAATCAGACGTACAAAGATCAGTGGAAGAGCCTTCACGTCCACCTGGTGAGCAGTGGATACAAAAGCCGGGCTTTGTGCTTTGAGCAACTCATTCACTAATTTGACCATGCATTTATATATTGAGCACCTACCGGTAAATAATAGTACCTGCCAGACACTGTTCCAGGCACAGGGGATCAGCAGTGAATAAAACAAAATTTGGGGGTGGGAGAGGCAAACAAAGCCAGTACAACTAAAGCAAAGTTACATAGGGGTAGAGAACAAGAGGAGGCAGAACCTCCTCTTGGTGTCTTAGAGCGGGACCAAGCATGAATGGAATAAAGATAATAGAGAATTTTATTCTCAACATATTGAGTTTGAAGTAGGCATCCAGGTAGACATGTCAAGTAGACACTTGGATATACAAGTCTAAATTTCAAAGCTAAGGAAAATTTGGTAGTTACCAAAATGAAGACACCATTTAATGCCACAGGAAGAACTACAATGTCTAAGGAGAAAATTTAGATATGGCAGTAGCAATGTGGGAACCTGATTTGGATCCTGGTTTAAACAAACTATAAAATAAATGATATTTATAAGACAACTGGGAATTGGAAATGATTTTTTAATATTATATATTGATATTAAAGAATCATTTTTCAGGTGTGATATGTGTACTATGAGCTATGTTATTTTTAAGATCCTTTTAGAAACACTGAAATATCAAAGATAAAAAGTTGTATCTGGAATTTCCTTCAAAATAATATGGGAGGTAGGAGGAAGTTGAAGGGGAGAATAGATAAAACATTGACCATGTGCTAACTGTTAAGGGTAGCCAAAGGTTCATAGAAGTTCATCATACTATTTGGAATAATTTTTTATATATTTAAAATTTTCCAAAATAAAGCTTTTTAAAACTAAAACTCAAATCTTCTCTGGTGGTTCTCTGGCTTGATCTGTAAGAGGTAGTTATTCCAAACTAACAAAATTGTAGGGAGGATTAAATCAGATAAATATTTAAAGCAGCAGGCACACAGCAGGCTGCTCGATGAATAACAGCTCTTTCTCTCAGCCCCATTCCCATCATTGTGAATTAAATGGAGGACAGCAAGCCATCTGAGTGAAAAATTCTGAAACTATGAAAGATTAACTATTATGCAAGAATACTTAGAGAACATTTAAAGGACATAACGTTACTAGTGTTTAGGATTCACTTGGCAAACTGCTAAAGAAAACTGACCTGGCTGGGTAGCTCAGCTGGTTAGAGCAGAGGTCCCCAACTTTCCGGCCATGGAGTGGACCAGGTGAGCTATAATGTAATGCTTACGAATCATCCTGAAACCATCCCCCTGCCCTTGGTTAGAGGAAAAGTTGTCTTCCATGAATCTGGTCCCTGGTGTCAAAAAGGTTGGGGTCCACTGAGGTAGAGCATCATCCAGATACACCAAGGTTGCAGGTTCAATCCCTGGTCAGGACACATACAACCCACCATTGAGTGCAACAATAAGTGGAACAACAAACCGATGTTTCTCTCTTTCTCTCCCCCTTCCTTTCTCTCTAAAATCAATAAATAAATTTTAAAAAACACCGGACATTCTACCCCTTTAACACAATTACTTTCAAGCTTCAGTTTGCATAGGAAATCTTTAGGGTTCTCATTAAAATTTCAGATTCCTGGGCTCTGCCCACAAAAATTCTGGAATATCTAGAGTGGTCCTTGAAATACAACATTTGGACATGCTGTTTTTAAGGTCTCAAGTAACTCCAGACATCTGTAGACCAAAAATAGTCCTTAGTGTAGTGAGTGTTTTCTTCCAAGAAACATTGTGGATCTCATGGAAAAGTCAGAGGAGGACAAACTCTTAGGATTCAGTGACCACAGAAGCAAAAGTCCCTTCTAACCTAAAGAACAATCCTAGTTGCCCATAAATGTTATCAAGGATGAATGTCTACAATGCCCAATCCACTATATTCATGGGAGAAAACTAGGGGACTAGCATTTAACTCTGCCACTGGAGTTTTTGGAAGCTCCAAAAGGCTTACTAAAATGTGAACTTTCCCCAAGAGCCAAGCCATGAGCGTATGAGATAAGAAGCTATCACTTCCCAATACACCACCACTGATCAGCTATCTCTCTATGTTCCCTCAACCATCCCTGTTTTTAAGGATGCCTGTGAAACAAAATGTTAGAAGTGACTATTTGGGATGGAATCATTTACTTTTCCAGAAATTCCACCTATCCCCTTCAAGATGGTTGGACAGCAAGACTCAGAAGTCTACTTCAGTTTAGAAAAGAGAGCTAGCAATTCACAGGCTGTGTAAATAGCAACATTTCCACAACATATGTTCAAGTGTGCCTGTGGTTTTGCTGCCACAGTCCTTAAATGGAAACTCTTCGTGGTACAGAGGTGGCAGAATTTTTTGCACTAACTTGAACTGAAAAAAATTCTTCCCCACAAGGCACCTATAGACTTACTTGGGGCATTTAAGCCTTAAGAAACCTGTTTTAAATTTTTTTTTTTTTTTTTAAATTCAAGCTTGGAAGTGGTGGAAGGGAGCAGGGTGAGCAATGTCTTCAACTCCCCAGTATCTCTCATTGGAAACGAGTCTTCTTAACCATTCACTGAAGGTTTTATACGCCATCTTATCTTGGTCCCATGACGTAAAAGATTTAAATTCAAACCTTACATTACCCACCTCCACTTGTATCTTTTTAAAACCCTT
This sequence comes from Anoura caudifer, assembly GCA_004027475.1. Lineage (NCBI taxonomy): Eukaryota > Metazoa > Chordata > Mammalia > Chiroptera > Phyllostomidae > Anoura > Anoura caudifer. The sequence goes on from PVKU01003720.1 coordinate 116,250, forward strand.
CAAAAGATTCTTACTGCTCAGAAGGGGGGGGGGGCGGCCGGGAAAGGACCTCATTCTATAGGACCCTGCTGTACAACCATTCCAAAACCCAAACCCCAAACCCCAGCAATCCCACTGACCTTCTCTCCAGCGGACCAAGTCCTACGCTCCCACAGTCCGCCGCCCAAACTCATCACCCCCATCCGGTTCACAAACACACAATCCCTTCCCCGGGATGGCTTTTCCCTCTTCTCTAGTTACATATCTGTACGTCCCTCTGTTGTTCCTCCCTCCGGGAACTCTTTTGACCGATCTAAATCGAACGCTTTCATAGAACTATTTACCCATTACCCTAGCAATTATCACTGTTGTATTTCACGCTTTTTTGTGTGTCTATCTAATTGAACTAGAAGCTCCTGAATAGGACAAACCGTACCCAGTGTGGTGACCTCAGTGACTTGCCCTGTTGCCAACGCGTAGTGAATGTTCAATAAATTTCTACGATGAGTTAAAATAAGTGCATTTGTACCTCTGCTTTTTCCTTATTTTTCTAGCCCTGTTACTGCCCGAAAAACCCGGCGATTCTCAGACTCCCAAGAGATTGGGTTTGTATTAAATCCACCCTTTACCCGGTCCCACTTTCTCCGGAGGTGGGTCTCACCAGAACCCTAGTTCTGAGTCGGAAACCGAGGAGCCAAGTGCAGACCAGCCAACTAGCCTTACTTCACCTTTATTACAAGGCTGGGAGGAGAGAGAAATGGATGCGCCTTGAGAATCGCAAAATTCTCCCCCAAAGACATCACACCTTCCGAGGTCGGCGGCTACTGGCGATCCCTGCTCATCAGAGACTCTGCGACATTTCGGGATGCCGGATGAGCTTCAGAATGGAGCATCCGACAACCCTGAGAAGCATCTAGGGGTTGGCGCCGGCACGCCCCGGAAGCGGGGCTGGTGAGGACAACCTCCTAGGGCGAAGATCTGTCGGGTAGCTGAGAAGCTAAGGAAGGGGTCGGCGTCCCTGTCCCAAGCCTGCGCGTCCCCCGCGTCCCCCGCGTCCCCCGCGCCCCCCGCACCCCTACGCGAGTGCGAGCCGCCGGCGGAAGTGCTGCGTCGCGCACTTCCGGGTGTTGTCTTGTGGCTGCTACGGCCGCGCGTCTCTGGTCTCCCGGCCGCCGCCGCCTCCTCGGGTCGTGGAGCCTGGAGGGACGTTACCGCCATGGCCGGCATCAAAGGTGGGTCTGGGATGCAGGGCGCTGGAGGGCCGAGTAGCCGCCCGGCGTGGGGGCGGAGGGTCCCACGCGGCCCCCGCACGCCGCTGCCCCGGCCGTAGCGCGCGCCGCGGGGTCCTGCGCCGGAGGCCGACCCCTGACCCCCGCCTCCGCCCGCGGTGCCGCGGTGGGCGCGGCACTCTCTGTGAAAGCTCGGAGGGGACCGCGGCTTCTGCGTCAGCCCCCACTTTCAGCTGATCTCGGCAGCCTCTCTCTCCACCCGTCGCCCCCCGTGCAAAGAATGAAGTGGTCTGTGGTCCGTTTAAAGTCCCGCAGCAACTCCTTTTGCGGGAGTTTGCGTCCGAGAAAGAGGAGGGCAGAGTGTGGGGTTTGAGGGGGTTGAGATGACTACAGATGCCAGTTAAAGAAAATCAGTGTCATTTCCCACTTAAAGGCGCAAGTGCGATCTTCGGATGCTGAGCCGGAAGGGTTAAGGACGGTTCTTCCCGAAACCTCGGCGACCACATTCCGTCTCAGGAGCCGCGCTCCAGGCTTTCCACGCTCCTAAAACGTGCATATTGATTTGTGGCGTTTATGCTGTATACTAAGACCCTGTAAGCGAGTCCGAAGTGTTCTGTTTTCTGCCCTCTCCCACACTTGCACGTTGAGGCTCTTTCACATTTGAAAGTTTTTATTTAGTTGAGTTTTTAAAGATAAAATAGTGTTAAAACTTAATGAACAATTAGTCGTTTGAGTGCATATTTTCTTTAGAAATAGGAATATAGGAATGTTGCCTTCTTTTTAACTGGTAGTTCTGTTGTTGTGTTTAGAAACATACCAGTGAATAGCGTTTTCAGTTTTACCTCAAACTTCACTGATTTCCTGACCTGCGGCTTTGTGAAAGGGGCAGCGAAGCAGGAAGTGAAAAACTTTGATACAGTGTTTTTTCTGTGTATTTTATATCCTCTACGTAGAGAACTTTGGAGCATCTTTCCCAGAGTCACATTTTTTTTTTATACTATTTCGCGTTTATTTTTAATTTCTGAAAACATTTTGTTTCTCGTGTAATACGTGGTCATCTGTGCAGCTGAAGCACTTCATAATCTCCTTTTGAACCATAATAGACCTTTTCAAGTTCTTGTGTGAAAGGCAGTTATGGTAGACGACTGTGGTTTTTAGGACGTTGCCAGGTTCCCATTTCTTCAGTGTCATTAATGCAGGAGTCTCTTTCTTAAAACAACTGTAATTTCTTCCTGGAAACCTGGATAAATATTTACTGGGTGAAAGTGTCTCAGATGGAATTGTACGTAACAGTTTTGGTTTCAGTAATGTCTTCTGATTGTTATGATTATGGTTGTTTATCAGGATATTTTCTTCCTGTTGGCCTGTTCATATTAAGGAGTGTTGCTATGATTGGAGTTCATTGGTTATTATTGAGATGCTTGCCTATTGCTTTGCTATATAATGGGTTTTCCTGGTAATGCCTAGGTTAGGAAACTGGTCCCCTCTGCTACTGTAATGTCTCTGTAATCACTGAACCAGCACCCTGTCCCTTGAGAGTGTAGGTCATTGGGCTGTTCTGTCCCTAGGGTAGAGGCTTTGGGAAGAGAAACCAGACTCATCTAAGTTTCGTTTCCAAATGTTGCATCACTCAATTACAGTATAAATTTTTATCTTGCTGATGTGTCATCTAGGACAAGCATTTATACACAAATGACAAAATTTGTATGTAAATGAACCTAGTTGTTAGTTTCGTAAGACTGGAGAAACTTTACAAGACTTGGGAAAGCACTTTTGATCAATTTACTTAACCCCATTGGCTTTGGTCCCATGGGAAGTGAGATGTCACATAAAATTATTTTTTTGACACCTGAATCTTAGCTCATTTTATTTCCTTATGTTTTTTTAACGAAGTTGTCTTTCATTACCTTTTTAAGAGTATACTCAAAGAATTTAGGGTTTCCTTTCTGATGATAAGAATGAAACAATTGTTCTCTGTCACAGTGTCCCTCAGAGACTGAGTCCTAAAGCTACTGGCCTCTTGGCCAAGATTACCAAACACTGGTATGCTTTTTGAGAATTTTTCTGCCTGGTTTAAAATTTTTTTTCAGTCTCCTCCCTGTCAGGAGATCTGTCAGAGGACAGGTCTTGCTTATATGCAGTTCATCTCATCTCCTCTTTTTCATTTGTTTCAATGTGGGGAACAAGATCATGAAACTTAGAAAATTTTATGTTATAAGTTATAGGTAACTGATCTTTTCTGGGAGGAAAAGTTACTTTTTACTTAATTTTGTTCTGGGTACATGATTTTCTACTGAAAATGTATTTATAAATGAGCATAGATGATTCTTGAAATTTTTTTTTTATTGTGCTGAAATTCACACACTAATTGTATTACAAAACATGAACAAATAACCTCTGAATAAGAGCTGAAGGGTCTGTGTATAAGGACTGTTGGCTTTAGTGTACGGTCTCTGTGACATGCATTTTGTCTCTTTAGTGACCTTCATTTCCTCCAGGATTCTAAGCTATATTCTGGGTAAATGGCTTCTGAATAAATAAGGTATCATTATACAGTATCTATAGTGGCAAACCTAGCTGTTTGTCAACGTTAAAAAAGTAGAGATGGTTTTTTACTTCTTCAGCATGTGTATAACAAATATCTTTAGTGTTCAGAGAATTATTTGCATTTCAGATCTAGTCCAACTCTCATAGAAGGAAGAACTGACAATTGTAATTATTTAGACAGCTAGTAAGAGGTTGGTGGGAGATGGGACTCAGCATCTCCTGTCTTTCAGTTAAGGGCTGTGTCTTCTCTGCTGCATCAGGCACACTATCTTCCCCTCCACACCCTCTCCTCTTCCCTCTTCACCCACCCATTTGCTCCTTTCATTAATTCTATAGATATTTAATATTTGGTATTAGGAGTGGGGCGTGAGCATCAACAACAGAAAAACTTTTCTCTTGTGAAATGAACAGTTTAAAAGGAAAGACAAATACAAATCAATGTAAGTGACAGCTGTGGTAACTGAACAAAGGGGAGGTGTACAATGTAAGGAGAGCCTCTGCACATGTGTGTCCTTCTGCCTGGAATGCTCCCCCAGGTACCCACATGGTCCAGTTTCTCATTTCGTATAGATCCCTGCTCAGATGTCACCTTGTCAGAGGTGCCTTCCCAGGCTAATGTATCTAGAATAGCACTCCCTCCCCCTTACCCTGCCTGGTTTTTTGTTTGTTGTTGTTGTTTTTAAAGATTTTATTTATTTTTAGACAGAGGGGAAGGGAGGGAGAAAGAGAGGGAGAGAAACATCACTGTGTGGTTGCCTCTGGTGCTCCCCCTACCAGGAACCTGGCCTGCATCCCAGGCATGTGCTCTGACTGGGAATTGAACCAGCGACCCCTTGGTTCATAGGCCTGTGCTCAATCCACTGAGCTATACCAGCCAGGGCATGATTTTTTTTTATAGCACTTGGCACTTATTTGCTGACTTTTAAAAAAATCATATTATTTAAGCTTCATGAGAGTAAGAGCTTTGATTTTTTTTTTCATTGCTCTATTTCCAGAATCAAGAACAGTGTGTGACACACATTAGGTGCTTAGTAGATATTTATTGAATGAATGAATGAATGAATGAATGAATGAGAGAGAGAGATAGGGACAATTATCCTACTTAGTAGGTTTGCAAAAACATTGCTGAGGAAGAAATGACTGAGCTGAGATCTGAAGGAACAGTAGAAATTAACTTGGAGGAAAGGAGTAGGACAAGAAGGCAAGCTCCCTGAGTGTGAGAAGGCCGTATCTTGTTTATTAACGCATCCCCAGCACTTGGTGTTCGGTAAATATTTTTGAATGAAATGAATGAGTAAAGAAGTGCCTGAGGTAGGTGATACAGCATGTGCAACTACCACATGGGTGAGGGAACCTGCTGATTTCTAGAAAAGGAGAGAGGGCCAGCGTTGCTGGAGTGCAGAGGACAAGGGTTAGTAGTAGCCTGCTGTGACTGATATGTGTCAGGGGAAGCAAACAGGGCAGATTATGAGGACCTGTTTTGGACTGACCGAAGCAAATGGTGCACTCAATATTTTCCTAATCGTTTGCATTGCATTTCCTTGTAAACTTCCTCAGTTTCCATGAAATAAAAGTTTAAATATTTCTTTCTCTTTTATTTCCATAACTGAAAATATTATGGCATTGAGGACTAAGAGTTCAGGGTTGACACGACCTACATCAGTGATTTAAATGAAAACTAAATCTGCCAAGCTACCGTGTCAATGGGTTTCCTTGATTATACCCATTTTAATTCAGAGAAGTTTATCACTAGTAGTTGGCAGCATTTACCCCCTTTACAGTTAATTTTGGCCTGTATATATTATATGTGTGTATATGTCTTGGTAACTCTTAGACCTTCTACAAATCTTTGGAATTTTAACTACATCACCAAAAAAAAAAGATGTTATTAGGCATGCAGTTGCAGAAATATGGGCTATATAGAATTGGAAATAAATTGATCACTTCTTTGCTTAATTCTGGGCCGTTGATTAACTATGCCTATTCAAGAAAGTTGTTTCTATTAGTGAACAGAAATATTCTGTTCACTAATTATTATTATTCTATTAGTGAATAATATGGGAAAATACTTTGTAAAATATAATACTTTATATGTGTGTGTAAATTGAGAAACTACCATATTTTCAGACCATAAGACGCACCTAGGTTATAGAGGAAAATAGGAAAAACAATTTGAAGCAAAAAATGTGGTAAAATATTTAGTAACATAAGTAACATAATATTTCACCAATGTAAATGTATACAGAACTCAACAGCAGCATTAATAAATATTATTCCTCCCAAATTGTGGGGAGTGCGTATTATAGTCCAAAAAATACAGTATATTTCAACTTAGAATGTGTCTATTGTTTGTGATAATGTCTTAAAATAGTGATACCACAGAAGGATGTACCCAATATCCTGTATATTTTGGACAATTTTTTTTTATCAGTTTTGTGCATATTGGGGGTATACATATGTACAAAAAACAAAAGCTACCTGGCTGGTGTGGCTTAGTGGATTGGGTGCCCACCTATGAACCAAAAGGTTGCAGGTTCAATTCCCAGTCAGGGCACATGCCGGGGTTGCAGACCAGGTCCCCAGTAGGGGGGCATGTGAGAGGCAGCTGATAACATACCTCTTGCACATAAAGGTTTTCCCCTTCTTTCTCCCTCCTTTCCTCTCTCTCTAAAAGTAAATAAATAAAATCTAAAAAAAGAAGCAGCAAAAGCTGAGCGGGAGAGATTTTCCCACAGGACGGGGCTTCTAAAGTCCAGTAAAGCTGACACTGCAGAGTTTCTACATATACTGCTTTTCAAAACTGTAATATTCTGTGGAGTAACTGTAATACTAATGTCTGGAGGAGCATTGCTCTTACAGATTAAGACACTCATTCGAAATGGAGCCAGTGAAGGGAATTTGGTGGTGCGCTAGCAGTAGGTCAGGGCTTTGAAAATCATTATTGCTTCATTTTGCCTTGAAGATGCTACAGAAGACCTATTCTGAGACTAGGTAACTTAGACTTTGAAAGATAACTTACTTTTAAGACATTTGTATTTTTGTGTATTGTTTTGCTTTTTGCTTCTGGGATTATAAGTAATGTTCAGACTGCTAATAGTAATAATACTTTGATATTTGTACTTGACTTTTTATTTTGCAGCTTTGATTAGTTTGTCCTTTGGAGGAGCAATTGGGCTGATGTTTTTGATGCTTGGATGTGCCCTTCCAATATACAAGTATGTAAAATTTTTGTCGTTTTGCAAAAAAAGATAAAATATTCCTACTTTTAAAGCTTAAAAAAATGTTTATGACTGTAAAGGCAGTCCTGAGAAATGTTCATTTACCAAGGTGAACACTTTTTTAAAAAGTCTTTACTTAAAATTTGTGAATATTTTAGGATGCCAAGATATAAAAAAGACTTTGGTCTATTGCTCCTAGATGACTGTTGAGCCTGTTACCGTGAAATTGCAGCACAATGGCCCAGACCCACTGCTCACTTCTGAGTACCTACTGACAGAATTAAATACAAGAAAATCAAAAATGTCCTTTCAGCGGAAAATACCATAGGCAGAGTCAAGAGAAGTTAACTAAGAAAATAAATTGTATAAGCAGTTACTTCCCCTAGGGTAGCAAGGAATTTGAAAAGTTAATAGGATAAATTAGTAAGGTAAATATGGACAGCTCAATAGAGAAATGAAAAGTAAGGAAAATGAAAGTATATTTTCAACAAGTAGGTAAAAGAACTGCAAATTGCTTATAAGTCCATGAAAATATGCTTAGCCTCACTCAAAATTAAATTCATTGGCAAAAATAAAAAAGATGTAGGCAAACACGTAGTGTCCTGTACTGTGAGTAGAAGGATAAACAAATAAGAGCAGTCTTTTTGGAGGCAGTTTGCCTGCAGCTCTCAAAATGTATATTCTTTGAACTCACCTTTCCACTTCTTAGAATTTCTCACATAAATCTACTTGCAGGTGTTTGCAGAGATGCATAGTTGGGGGAGAGTGTGGGTTTTCATGGCAACCTTGTTTATACGAACAGAAAAAGCTGGAAGCATCCTAAAGGTCTAGCAAAAAGAAAATGATGAAATTATGGCACATCCATCCATGGAAACATGAGGCAGTCTTAAAAAGAATGAGGAAGAGCTGTAATTGCTAATATTTAAAGTTCAAGCTGTATCATTGAATGAAAAAGTGCAGTCATTCATTTACCGAATTTTTCGGACTGTAAGACGCACCCAGGTTTTAGAGGGGGAAAATAAGGGGAAAAAGTTTGAAGCAAAAAATATGGCAAAATATTTAATAACATAAATAACAGGCTGCCACCCACCCACCCCACAGCAAGCCAGGTAAGCTACATTTGGCGTATAAGACATACCCCCCTTTTCCTCCCAAATTGGGGGCTGGAGTGTGTCTTACAGTTCAAAACTGCGGTATATGTTTAAAGTTTTTTCTGTATGCATATATGGAAGGATCCACAAAAAGCTCAAAAGGAGAGTCAGAAAGAAAAAAACGGGAGATGTGGGCAACTTCAAGTTTTCACTTTTTGTGCTTTTCTGTTGTTTAAATTTTTTTTCTTAAGCATGTGTTCACTTGTAATTTTTTTCTATTCTCAAAATATAAGAAAAGATTTTTAGTAAAAACATAGATAAATCTTTGTCAAAAGCCTGGAAGTATAAGCAGATCTCCACTCTGATGTGTATTTTATCTATGGTAATTTTAAAGGCTGTTTATTCTTTTTTAACTTCTTATTGTGAGATAATTACGGACTCTAAAGAATTTGCAAAAATAGCACCGAGCAGCCCCCTGTACTCTTCACAGTTTCCTTCAGTGGGACCGTCTTACCTTAACTAGACTTATATTAGCACAACGAGGAAATGACGTTACAATAGCTAGACTATAAACTAAAAGCCATCTATTTTTATTGTGATAAATTCTATATTCTGGCTGAAACTTTTCAATATTACTTTTAGTTCATTTTCCCTGTCTTGATTTCAGTACTTTGGGAGTTCCTAGTGACCTCAGAAGAGCTTGGAGGCATTCCAGCTTTATGCTAAGGTGGATATCATTGAAGTTAAGGACATGAATTATGAATTTTAAAACTCACTGTGATATCCCCATTTTCCATACGCCTCTTTATTTATAACCAAAAATGAATATATTTTTAAATTTAGGGCCTTGGTTCCAACTGTTGTAATTTTTAAAGCATTTTCTTTCAATATAAGAAATATTTCACTAATTGTATCATAGTTGACATTAGGAATACTATGATTCTAAATGTTCCTCATTGTAGTGTTCAGGTTATAGCTTATTTTTAAGCTAGATCATGTTCTTTACATTGCAATATCCCTTTGGTCCTTATTTTTTAAAAGCATATTTTATGTGTAGGGAAATGGCATAGCAGAAACTACATTAACTTGTTTTTCTTTTTCCAGCCAATACTGGCCCCTCTTTGTTCTGTTTTTTTACATCCTTTCACCTATCCCATACTGCATAGCAAGAAGATTAGTGGATGATACAGATGCTATGAGTAATGCTTGTAAGGAACTTGCCATATTTCTTACAACAGGCATTGTTGTCTCAGCTTTTGGACTCCCTATTGTATTTGCCAGAGCACACCTGGTAAGTGAATACATTCTTCACTAATGTAAAGTTTTTCTCAGGAAAAAGTTTTTGTTAAAATGATATAAAAAAGATAAAAGATGTGGGAGTCTCAAGGATAGAGATTTAAAAAAAAACTTTTGTTGTTGTTAACTGGTAAACATTATATTGGAGAGCATGGCTCGGTCTGCAGCACCGTTGGCTCACCCGTACTTTGCTCTCAGGATTGGGTGTGACAGCTCATCAGCCTGGTGCTGAACAACCGTAGGTCTGCCCTGGACAGCTTGAAACATGAAGATCCAAGGAGATATTGAGTTCTTTGATGGTGGGAAAGTACAAAAGAGAAGGCAGGTTACTTGTACTCGGTTCTTCCTCTCAAACTTCCAACCAGATTCACTCTTCCATCTCCAGGGAAGCCGAGAAGGGGGGACTGGACCACCCTTCCCCATGGAGAGGGTGATCACTTCTCTTGCCCCTTTAAAAGAACTGTACATGAGTGTGTTTTCACCTGTGATACATTAAATAAAATTTTACATTCACTTCCCTCAATAATGTGAAAGTCACTATTATAAATCTTACTTGTTTTAGATTGTGATTGGCATATGACTAGAGCCTTGATTTGTTTTTCATTTTTCATTTTCTTTGGTTTTCCTATGTCTGTTAACTGAGTATTTATATCTTGTTTCCGTAGATTGAGTGGGGAGCTTGTGCACTTGTTCTCACAGGAAACACAGTCATCTTTGCAACTATACTGGGCTTTTTCTTGGTCTTTGGAAGCAATGACGACTTCAGCTGGCAGCAGTGGTGAAAGAGACTGTAGAACTGTTGTCAGATGGACTTCTTGTCATTGGTTGGCCATCCGTGCACACAGGAGATGGGGCAGCACTGCGGAACGGTGTAGCAAGCCTCTCGGGGGTATTCTAGGTGCTCCCCTCTCACTCGTATTGTAAGCATACTATTTTCACAGAGACTTGCTAAAGGATTAAAAGGATTTTCTCTTTTGGAAAGTTTGACTGATTTCACACTTATCTATAGTATGCTTTTGTGGTGTCCTGCTGAATTTAAACATGTATGTGTTTTCCTTGTTCACTTTTTGTTTTAAATCAATATGCAATGTTAAACATTTTTTAAACGTAATAACTGTTCACATTGGTTAGAAATTAGATTTCTTCTGGCTTTACTGGGCTAAAGTATGTCTTTTCTCTTAAAATTATTTAACCTTCATTATTACAAAAAGTTACAAAAGTAAGTTTTCAATCAGTCAGGATGACATCACTCCCAATTTTATGCAAACATTTAGACTGTTGGCATACCTTATAGACTATATACTCAGCGCACATCTAGCTGCATTTATACCTCAGAAGGGCCAGGTATTAATGCCCGTACCCTCCATAAGGGTTGCTGGTTTTGCCAGTAAGCAGGTGTTTTGTGAATGGAAAATTATTTTATGGAATTGCTACAAAGGAGTGCTTTTCTTCTCAATTGTTTGAAGAATTTTTTGTTGAACTTTAAGGTAAGGGTGTAAAAACAGATTTTTAAGATACAATTTTTATTTACACTTATGATAAAGAGTTGCAGATAGTTAAAGAGTTGCATTGTGGGAAGAAACAATGTTGAAATCTCATTTTTTGAACCCTGTTTCTATTTATAAGGGAAATTTCTGATCCTCTGTCAGCCTTTCATGTTCTACCATGGGTAAAATGGTCATTCATGGAACTACTACTGATAAGGGAAAGTTGTGTGTTTGCATCATATTTACCAGAAAACCTTTCCCTGCTCCCTCCTTTTAATTTATTTTATATAATATCTGTGTTAAGTAAAATAACTTTCCAATATCATTTAATAACACTTTAGAGGTGTTTAACCCACCTGGAGAGAAATTGCTATGCCAGACACTCGCAGTACCCTCTGCCCCACGAGGCCTTGACGTGATTGACAAGCAACTTGCTAGTCCTGCAGATAATTCCTGCATTAACAGTTTAAGATTTAGACTGTGGTAATTGTAGTTCTTACTCTCTAAGGTTTCATCATATGTTATTTAAAACTATTTAAGACAAGTTTCCTGTATACCTCTCAGTTGTTTTCATTTTTATTTCATCATGATAGAGCTGCCGTTTCCTCTTAAATGGCATTTATTGTGTGAATTAATGCAAAGCAGCCAAATCCAGCTATACGGCAGCTTCAGACACAAACCTGACCCCAAAATTCCCAATAACTAGGCATGATCAAATTGTAGTGATTATTTGTAGCTCACAGTTATCTTTACTTTTTTCAGGAGCTAGTTATGAAAATGTTCAAATTGTCCTGACAGTATTTTGTTAAGGACATAGATTTGTATGTTTATTCAGTATACTTATATAAAACATTGTTTTGCCTTCGGACAAAACTGAGTAATCATGACAGCTATCTTTAGTTATTTTATATAAGTTTATTTCTCAAGAAAATGGGAACAAACTTTGGGCTTGTTCATATTTTTACTGAAGGTGCCTAAAGGCCACAGGTTTTATAGCCGAACCCAAGTCGTTGCTTGTACCTGTGAGGAGGCAGAGTGAAGTGTCTGCACGTGGTTGTCCCATTTACACCTTAGACCACAGACGGCGTGCAGCGTCCCAATGCTGTAGACTTAAAGAGGAAGGTACAGGACCGCACGAGTTAGCTGGTAAAACCACTGGGAGCTCAGGGCCTGTGATCAACTCAATTTTTTTTTCTTTTTTTGGCAGAAAGAACATTTTCTGGTCTTTCCCCATTTTCTGTTCTAGAATGTCAGTGCAGGACACTGCAACTGTTTTAGTCACGTGGCTACAGCCTCTTTTTCTAACAGCTGCATAGTCTTTCTGTATACTAATTGCATTGGCAGCATTGTGGTTTTGATCTTGCACACTGGCTTGACATAGTGCTGTCTTTGGTTTCTAGGCTAGTTACTTGAGGTATGAATTTTCCATAGAACATGCACTGATACTTCATTGCCATTCTTCTATGGAAACAGAACTTTTGGTGATGAAACAATAAAGATTTTAAATATCTATTTTTAGTTTGTGGGTGTTTTTGAAATGAAAATGTACCACACGCTTCAGTTTCTGAAGTACGTTATCCATGTTAATAGTGTGATGTAAAGCAAATATGACATTAACAATAATGATAGACTTGCAGAAGTTTCACTCCCAACATAAAATTGAAACTTTAGTAGTAAATATTACAAGGAAGCCCTGTGATTTTGAGCTATAGTAAAAAGGTTGCTAATCTGGGAAAGTAGAAATTTTACCCAACTTTTTAGAAAAAAACAGCCATAGAAGGTTTTGTTGACATAAACAGATTACTGATTATCTAAAGTCAGGGTTGTACTTGTTCTTAAATTTTCAGAACTTTTTTATGACTGCCATGTTTTACTATCTTTATCACCATTTATTATTAATTTGCTTTTTGCAGACATTGCAAACAGTTAAAAGTAAAAAATCTGTGTAGTTCAGTGTGAACAGAGAAAAGTACTATTCTCTTTTATCAGACATGAATCTTGTCCCAAATTATTCTAATTCTAGTCTCATTATATACTTTATAAAGTTCAGATTACAGATTCTTAGTGTCTAATATGATTTTGGGGACATTGTCAGAATAGTCCAGGTTTCTAGAATAACTCTAGAATATTTATATAAAATGTGGCTAGATTTCATAAGTTTCAGATAACCTTCAACCAATGCAACAACTATAACAAGCAGCCATGCAGCATTACTGTTACATAATATGTATGTTTTAAATCTCAGGATGCTTTATGATATGTAAAATTGGTAAGAAATGCAAATTCATATACTTACCTGTATTGTTTCTCTTGGGGTTAGGAAGCGCTTAGTCTATTGCAAGCCTCTTAATTTTGCTTCATTCCCAGGAGACAGAACATATCCTGTAAAATAAATATTCCAGGTAACTGAAGCTGAACTCAAAAAGAACCAACATTTGCTAATTGGAAACCTGAATGAGAGCAAAAGATGTTTGTTCATTGTCTGCCAGTGGTGGTGTTTGCAGACTTTCACAGATGAGAGGTTTTTCAGGGGCGGATGAGATTTTCATTCCACTGCTTTTAACCAGATGCAGGAGATCTGTGACCTTGGCAGTGGTTTCTTCACCTCTGGGCTATAGGTATGGGGCACTTCCCATGGAGATCTCTTTAACTTTTGCTCCCCCAAGCATCCCAGTGCTTTTGTTGTTCTTACTTTTTTAAAGCAGTCAACTTTAGGTGCCAAGACAATTCAGTGAGGAAAGAAGAGTGTGTTCAACATGTTGCTGAGACAACTGGATATCCACATGGCAAAAGAATGAAGTTGGACCCTTACCTCACACAATATTAAAAAAATTAACTCAAAATGGATCATGGGCCTACATTATAAGAGCTACGCTACGAAAGTCTGAGATTTACATAAGTGTAAACCTTGGATCAGCAGTGGTTTCTTAGATTGTGCATCAAAAAAGTAAACCTTTTGTGCTTCAAAGGACACTATCAGGAAAGTGGAAAGACAACCTACAGAGTAGAAGATACTGGCAAGTTATATATCTGATAAAGATTAAGTATCCAAAATATATGAATGACTTATAACTCAACAGTGGAAAGACAACCCAATAGCACCCCAATAGCCATTTCTCCAGAGAAGATACAAATGCCAGTAAGCATGGGAAAAGATGACAACATTATTAGTCACTAGGGAAATCCAAATGCAAACCACCGTGAGATGCCCCTTCACACCCCCTGCCATGGCTAAAAGAAAAAAGACATAATTAGTTGGTGAGGATGCAGAAAAATTGGAATCTTTCATACATTACTAGTGGGGATTTAAAATGGTGCAGCTGTTGGGAAACACATTTTGCAGTTTCTGGAAAAGTTAACAGTTACTGTATGACCCAGCAATTCCAATCCTAGATATATACCCAAGAGAATTGAAAATACCTACACAAAAACTTGTACATGAGTATTTATAATAGCTAAAAAGCGCAGTGTGTTCTTCCGTGAAGTATGTCTTCAAATTTTTTAACATTTTTATTTTATGGGCTCTTTCTATTGAGTTGTAAAGTCCTGTGTTGGATATATATATGTATTACATTAGTTTACTCCCACTGAGATTTGTGTTTTGCTTTTGTAATGTCTTTCAGACAGCAAATAATTTTTTATTTTGATAAAAGTTATCAAACTTTTTAAAAGTGGTTCCCACTTTTTTATGAGTTTTAAACATTTCTTGAGTATGTCCAAGGTCATGAAGATTTTTCTTTTGTCCTGGAAGTTTTATAGTCTTGCCTCTTATATTAAGGCCTATGATTCACTACCAGTTATGTTTGTGGTTGGTATAAAATAAGAGTTGAGGTTCATTTTTATTCCCAGGTGAATATTCACTTCTGTCACTGTTTATTGTTAAGACTGACCTTCCCCATTCAAATACTTTGGCACTTTTATAAAAAAATTAATTGACCATGTAAGTGTGAATCTAGTATAGATTTATAGTAAGCCTTCCTACTCTTTTTTTCCCCCCCAAAATTGTCTATGCTCAGTTCTTGGTACATTTATATAAACTTTAGAATTAGCTTGTCACCTTCTATTTTTGAAAAGCCTCTTGGATTTTGTTGGGATTGTACTGAATCTGTAGATCAGTTTGGAAGAGAATTGAAATCTTAACAAGTTACCCATTGCTGCATGACAAGCCACCCAAAACCTATGTTGGCTTAAACCAATGATCATTTGTTTAGCTCACAGATTTGCAGTCTGGGCAGGGCTTAACAAGAAAGGTGCATTTCTACTTCCTGTGGTGTCCACTGAGGTGGCTGCACTGGGGACTGGTGGGTCATCTCCCAAGATGTGTTCCTTACGTGGCTGGCAAACTGGTATTGGCTGTTGACTGGGAGCTCAACCAGGATGGGGGCCAGGGTCCTCTGATCCTCTTCTCTCTCTGACCCTTTGACTTTCCATGGAAATTTGGCTTCCTCATAACAGATGGCCGGACTCTTAAGAGCAAATGTCCCAAGAAAACTAGTCACAAGCATGCGGCAATTTTATAACACACGTACATTGGAAGTCATGTAGCATCATTTCTATGTGCTATAGTCTTGGTCAAGCTAGTCAAAAAGTTACCCACCTCTCACCCAGGTTCAAGGGAAACAGCCATAGACCACTCAATGGGAAAAGTGTCAATATTTTGTTAAAAAAAAAAAAAAAAGCATGTGGAAAGGAATATATTGTGTCCATCTTTAGTAAATTTTGAGTGTTTCAACTGAGCACATTATATCTCTATTTTGGTTTTCAATTTTTCTCAGCAGATGTTTTATAGTTTTTACTGTACAGGTGTCAGACTCATTTTACTATGTCCCTAGGTATTTCAGGTTTTCTCCTGTCATATACTAGCATGTTCTCTCAAAGCTGAAACACAAAGCATGTTTGCATGGTTTCCATGTCTTGTTCCTATTTAGGAAACTCTATCCAGGCCTTTAGTTGATTTAACTTTAGTTTAAAATTATGATGTCATTTTGTAAAAAGTAATATGAAGCAAAGAAAGCAGGGTGAGGAGAAGGGAATGATGAGGTGAAGAGGGGGTTTGACTTAGACAAGGTGGTTCTTCCTGGGAAGGTGTCATTTGAGCAGAGACATGAGTGATGTGAAGGAGCAGCCATAACTAGATCTGAGCATGAACATTCTAGATGGAGGAAACAGCAATTTCAAAAGCTCAGAAACCAAACTGGCTTAGGGAGATAGAAACTAGGTCAGAGGTGCATAGCTGGACTGCAGTGAAGAAGATGCCAAAAGGTGAAGTTGCAAAGATTAGCAGGTAAACTGCATTGTCTTTTATAAACTACCGTATTTTGCTGTGTATAATGTGCACTTTTTTGCTCAAGTTTTTGAGGGAAAAATAAGGATGCACATTATTCCTGGGTAAAACAATCCCGTGTATAATATGCACAAAAACATGAGTGCGCATTGTACATAGGAGTTCATTATACATGGCAAAATATGGTAATCTTAGAGATGGCATACTATCACCTCTGTCATGTAATTATTTGTCACACAAACCAACCTTGCTTGAATGTGGGAGAATGTGAATACCAAGAAGAGAAGAGGGATCATTGGGGGTTATTCTTAGAGGATACTTATCACAGTGATTTTTACAGTTTTTATTCTTTTCATAAGATAATTGGGGAAGGGAATTTCCTTAATTTAGCTTCACTCTGACAAATGTACCCAGTAGTCTTTTGTGTACTTGTTTTCATGTAGATTTTCAAAGTTAACACAAAAGCAGAATATATTGAACTACCGTCATTCAGCTTCAACAACTTTAAACATATGTCCTACCTGTTTCATCTGTGCGCCCCCTATTTGCCATACCTCAGATTACTTTAATGCAAATCTAAGACAGTTCACCTTTGGGTATCTCTAAAATGTGACCCTTTTAAACAAACACAATATTATTACACCTGAAAAAAATTAAAAATGCTATAATATCCAGTTGATGTTCAAATTCCCCTACAAATGGTCCTTTTAGGGTTGGGTTTTTTGAATCAAGAGCTAAACAAAATCCACACATTTACATAGCTATATAAATAGGAAAAAATTGAAAAATCAAATGTGCTTAGGTTCAGTTATTTCAGAAATGGGGAGGAAATTATCTTTGTTCTTTCCTCCTATCCTAAACATGACCTTGACATCAGATCATTACAATGAGTGTCACCCAGTAGGAGTCAGATGTTCTTTCTCTAGGAAAATGCAATTTAAGTTTGAAACAATCTAGAAACAAAGTTGTAGAAAATATCCCATCAGTAAGTTGAGGATGCCAGGAAACGCCATCCATGTCTTTACAGTAGTGGATTCATCTAAGTCACTTGATTCAACATACTCAGGTTGGCCATGCAACTAAACCAAGGAAACACCTGTGTTACACAAAGTGTACAAATTCCCTGCAAGGAAGAAATACAGAAATATGTGATTCTCAACTGATGTAGCTTAGCAGGTATTTCTAAAAAACAGATGCAGCAAAAAACAAGCAAGAGGAAGACACTTCCTTAGAGATAATCTGGCATCTCTAGCTATTCCTTTGTTCCAGGACAGGAGGCCCAAAGCAGATTAATATTATTAGTATTCAATAATTATTAGCTGCCAAATATAGACTGATAAGTTAAAACTATTATTCAGAAGAGAGAGTAGTTAAAGGTGTTTTATTAGTGCTAGAGAAATATGTTTTCTCTCAGTTTTTTTAATGAGCCACAAAAATATCCCTTTGTTCTTTTTATATGGTGGGAAATAGTGTAAGAATTAGAATATATTAGTTCTTTATAAAGAACCTTAGGCGTCAAGCAGATTTATTTCTTCCTGGATAAACAGATGCAGGTTGGGAGGAAGATGATTTACCTTTTCCTGTGTTGCAAAATTGACAAAGCATTTTACACAGTCATGATGCCTTCAGGTTTAAAAGTAAAGGACATTTTACCCACCTCTAGTTTGGGCACACTAGCGAACTTGGGCCTGAAGAGGGAATGGCTGGGGTCACAGTTAGTCAGCGCTAGCTGGAGAATAAAGCACACCCTCTGCCTCTGGGATTAGTGTTCTGGCCACTTCACCACAGGGCAGCTTTGCTGACCTCAGAATCAACAGTGGTTAGGAATCAAATACTAATGTAGTCATACCCATTTTACTAGACCATTTCTTTTGAGATGCTTTGGAAATAGGCACAGTTGAGAAAGGCCTCATAGAATATAATCACTACCCCTTCACCTCTTACTGTCAAACCCTGAAAAGATAGAGAACCAAATTTTCACACCATCTGCTATGTTACAAACATATAGAGTCTGTTGGAAGTGACTTGAATCTGCAGTCTAGAACTCAGCACTTTAATCAGGATAATTACTAATGATTGCCATTTATACTATTATAGCAACTGGGTGTGGCAAAACCCAGAATCTACTGGTCACTGTAGAGTGCCCCTAGTCTGTTTTTTCACACCCACAGAAGCTGCTTCCCCACCAGCGTGGTCCCCTTGCCCTTTACCCAGGCTTGACAGGCTGGCTGCCAGGCCTTGTGAGGTGACCAGAGAGACAGCTCATTGCTTCCAGCAGGTCAGGCACATGGGCTGAGTAGCATCCTTTGGGCAGATTTTAAAGTTAGGCTTTCTAGTCACCTTCCTAGTTGGAAAGACCTAATACCTGCCAAAGCAAACTCCCTAAAAGTCTTAATCTGAGCATCCTTTTCCATGTTCTCATGGAATTGAACAAGGATTGGTGAGTCAACAGGTTGGATGTGTATCAGTGAACTCTCCCAGTGCCTGCTTTATAAAAACAACATGGGTAGGAAAAAAACACCACAATCAGGTTGTCTCCATCAGAGATGTGGATTGCTAAACCTGGGTTATCTGTTTAGAGCTACGGCTGCCTCTGGGTCCTGGCAGCTGCCAACAGAGGAAGGCCAGCACAGGTGAGTGGCTACCTGTGCATCAGGGGGACAGGGCTGCCCTGTGAGCCTGGCTTCTCCGAAGTGATAGTCAAGAGATGACCTGAAGTTTTCATGGAATGTTTACTAGGGAATGCCATTTCAGGACATGAATGGTATCTACAGCTCCTTGGTCCTTAGGAAGGCAAATTCTGTGGCTTTCTCTTAAATATTTTCTAATGAGGCTTTGTCAGCATTCTGAGCTTTTCAGTTATCATGGCTTATCCCATTTTCAGGGACTTCTTAATCACCAAAATCTCACACAATACTTCCAAACAACTGGTTGAGGTCTGCTGAGGTGTCTATACGGGTTCCTTCAGAGTAATTCGGCTGATAAAAGGTGGGAGGCCAGGGGTCAGGAGGTAGATGCCCTTGGGGGCTGTTTCCATGGGTCACTTAGCTCTAGTACCTACTTGGCCCACAGAATCTAGTTCACTTGTCCAGGGCTGCTGCCTATAGGACCGAGGCTGCTAACCCTTCCTTGCATTTGTAGAAGATACGCATGATTTGTCAAAATACTGACCTGCTTGGGCCAAGACACAGGCCAGAACAAGGACTCTAGTTCACGTAACAAACCAATATAATGTGATTTAGGAATTGCCTTGTTGTCTCCCTGAACTCACATTCCAGGATCAGGTGGGCCAGTCGAATACTCATTTTGTGGGTGTCTGTGTGTTCACATCACTTTATGTGTGTATGTGTTACTTTACTTTAACTTTGCTTCCACACCAACACTGTAAACCCTAAGGAAAAAAATCACGTCTTTTTCTTTTGTGTACCCTCAGTACAAGGATAATAGCTTGTCAAAGTAGACACACAAATTTCTATAGC
This sequence comes from Anoura caudifer, assembly GCA_004027475.1. Taxonomy (NCBI): domain Eukaryota; kingdom Metazoa; phylum Chordata; class Mammalia; order Chiroptera; family Phyllostomidae; genus Anoura; species Anoura caudifer. The sequence continues at coordinate 135,860 of PVKU01003720.1, forward strand.
AAGACATCTGGTACCTTCATCCAGTACTTAAAAAAAAAAAAACTTTTATTAAGGAAAAGTTCAAATATCTGCACCATCAACACACCATCTAGCACTTTCTAAATTCTGTTTCATGGATGTATAAGGTGAAGGCTGGGGGAAAATGTCAGTCAAATTTGTGCTTTCTCTTCACCAATAGAAAAAGCAAAACACAGTAGACCATGGGAAAGACACTGTTGTAGGAATTACACAGCAACCAGAGAGAGGAGAGGCTCCTGAGCTCCACGGCCAGCATTATATATGCAATGATGAGCTGGGTGTGGGCCCAGGTCAGAATTCTATAGAGCAGACGTATCAGCCAGGATCTAACAAACACATTGGCGAAGGCGTGAATCAGGTAGTCAGCTTCTACCATCACCGCCCAGCAAAGGAAACCAAACACCTGCCCCGGGTGGAGGCCATGCCACCAGGCAGAGAAGACAAAAGTCTGCAACAGCGGCCAGGCCCCGCCTTGCTGGAATATGAGGCGTCTGAGCCACTGAGCTGTGCTTTGGTTCCACTTTCTCGTGAACAGGGATATCCTGTGGGTTGTTTCCAGTGTCCAAATGTCCGCATCAGGGATGTATCCCTCCTCTCCAGGGCTCTCGCCAAACGCAGATGCAAAACCCGCTGCACGGAGGAGGGAGTCATCCAGGAGCCAGTGGGAGTAGTAGGTGAGTTTGAAGAGCCCCGCTGTGGCCCACATGACGTAGATGCACTGGAGCTGATGGCAGTCAGCCAGTCCCGCTCCTGCACTGACCACACCCCTCATGACCTCTGTCAGGCACTCTAGTCCCAGCACCTGCAGACCCCTCAAGGTCAGAGCCCCGAAAGAGTGCCTGGGACGCAAAGAGCTGGACCCTTGAACACGACTCTGAAATCTCTGGAAAGAACACAGAGGACCTCCTAGGAGAGCAGGAAAAAAGAGCAAGTAGCTGAAATAGGGCAGCACCTCACACAGATGCTCAGACCAAGAGCTCCTGCTCCCGACGCCTCCTGACGCTGCCTTCACTTTCCCCTCGCAAATGTCCAGAGAGAGGGATGTGACCCTCTGGGTCAAGAGCATGAGGGAAGACAGAGTGATGCAGAACCTGAAAGAGATGTTTTTTTAATGTAAAAAACATTCTGTATTTATTTTATACCATTCCAGCCCCTCACACATGCCCTCACAGCAAGTGGAAGGTTCTGAACAACCACCTTCCATTGCTGAGACCAATCTCACCTCCTGGTACGCCCCCACAAAGACTCCTGGGTTAATTCAGAACCACAGGCTACCCCAGGCAGGGTCAAAAGATAAATGGGAAAATTAATTATTAGCCAGAGAGACAAACAAAAGGACAAGGAATATTGTGGGGAAATATTAATAATAATATTTCTAATGGGCTTAGCTTATAAAGATTAGGGTTAGGGACCTGGGAGAAATTTGCCATGGAAGAAACAAAAGCTTAGTAGTGAAGAGATTATAGGAAGTTGAAGATTTTAAAAACAAACCAGTCCCTGGCTTTTGTCAGGGATTTGTGCAGAGGTACAGTGAATCAGGTCAAAGGGTCAGGGTGTGCACTGAGTCCTTAGCAATGTGAGGTGTGTTCTTAACCAATCACCTGACTGTCCTTGCTTCACCATCACAAAGTAGAGAAAATCCTGCTGGCAAAATCATTGTGGAGAAAGCAAAAATTACAGTGACATACTCCACAATTAAGAGTGCTCTCCTCTGGAGAGAAAATAGCATGTTTCCCAATCACAGCTGTTTCTAACTGTGCATCTGGGGATTTAAGGATAACTGACCTTTTCATTTGACTTATCCTAACAGTAAGCAAAGTAGCCACCAAATGCCACCAACCCCAGGTCACTCACCTCTTAAGGGCTGAATGTGTCCCCTACAAATTCATATGTTGAAGGCCTAACCCCCATTACTTCAGAATGTGACTATTTGTAGGTAGGGTGTTAAAGAGATAAGTAAGTTAAAATGAGGTCACTAGGATGGGCCCTAATGTAATACAACTGGTGTCCTTATAGAAGAGGATGTTAGGACACAGATACATATTGGGGGAAGACCATGTGAAGACAAAGGGACAAGATGGCCATCTACAAGCCAAGGAGAGACACCTCAGAAGCTGAACCTACCAACACCTTGGCTGTGGACTTCCAGCCTCCAGAGGAAATAAATTTCTGTTGTTTAAACCACCCAGTTTAAACAACAGAAATGGCAGAGCAAACCAGTACATCTTCCCCTTTTAGCTATGGCTCAGCCTTCCTCCTATCCAGCCAGATCCTGCTCAACTTATTCATCCTACTGAAACCCTAATCCATCACATCCCCATCAGTATTCCCTTCCCTGACCTACCTGCCATCTTGCCTTGTCTTAAAAAAAACAAACCCTAAAGCTTTAGTGAAATAGAAGCAAAGGATTCTAGGTTTGGTAAGGATGGGAAAGTGAGTGAATCAATGGCAGGCTGCAGTCAGAGAGGTGACCCATCTCGACAGGTCAAGCCCCACTTCTCTGAGTGACCATGAACCCAAATCGATTGTGATGACAGAGGGAGCCTGAAACATAGGCCTCAAGATCGCAGAGATGAGTTTCCCCCAATCTTAGTGATGCTGCTGATTCATGAAAACACTCCTCTAGGCTGTCATTAGTGCCCAATTTTTCTTTCCTAGACTGGGTGACATTCTTCCTTCTGGGAGAGAAGGATGGAACAGCCGAGTGTCGGTGACAGCACAACTCTTTCTTGCACAGCAGGTGCCACGGGAAGGCAGCAAAGGTTTACACTGGATTTGCACCTTCCCTGTCCTGCTAAAGGAGAGAGCAGGCTGCTGGCTGTGTGTTTAAACTACTCACACGAGGTTCACAAACTGTGCTTCATCGCTGCCAGGCAAGCCTCTCATCTGTGGGCCTGGTGACTCCTGGGTCAACCCCCTTCTCTGGCACAATGATAATTACAACTAAGTGCCAGACTGTGCTTTGTAGGGAACACGTGGTAGTTAGCAGTCATATAATTATATTTAATTCACTATCTCTAACATCAGTCTTGCAAGGTAGGTATTGTTATACCCCCACCCCCATGAGCACACAGACCTTTTTTTCAGAAAAAGAAACTGAGGCTGGGAGAGGTTAAATGACTTTTTCTAGGTCACACTGCTCGAATGCAGAAGAATTTGGATTCAAACTAAATTCCCAGCTCTCACCAGGGCGCAAACAAACTCTTGGTCAGCTCAGTACAACCAAATGGACGGACTGCTTTACCTCGCAGAAGGAGGTTCCTGCAGGTAATACTCAGTGTAGTGCAGACCCAGGTGACACAGCGTCTGCCAGCTCATCTGAAAGGAGAAAGTGCACCTGTGGACATCCTGCGGGCTGAGGGAGCAGATCAGAAACCCGGAGCACAGAGCGGAGATCAAGACAAGCACGGCAAAGGAACCCATGGCAGCGCAGGCCAGGATGCCTCCTCCAGCCAGGAGAAAAAGGTGCCTGAAAGAAAAAGCGCAACCCGTGAGGCTGACTTAAAGCCCTGAGACACCGGAGTCACTTCAGATGTCACTCTGGGTAACCCGATTTGAAGCAGGTTTCACAGAACACCTAATGAATCTTACTGTTGTCACTCCCAAATCTTCCTTTTGTTCTTCTGAAGGGAAGAACCAGGGGAGAAAGAGCCAGAGTCAATTTGTGAACAATTACCTCAAGAGACAAATCATGATTCCTGCCTTAGGGACCCCAGAAACCTCTTTTTGATGTTCACCATTCAAGTAGGAATGACCCCTGCCCTTAACAATCCCATGGGTGACAGGTCCGGATGGTTTCCCACTAGGAACCTCTTCAAATCTAGTGGTGTGGCATTGAGGATCTAGGAAATCTCTCCAGACATCATCTCACCAAGAAGTACCAATTGGTAGTTACAGAACAGTCACAGGGATGTAAAGTACAGCACAGGGAATATGGTCAATGATTTTGTGGTTAACTATGGACAGTGTCAGTCAGATAAATACTAGATTTATCAGGGTTCTAACTCAGTGAGTTATATCAATGTCTAATCACTGGGTTGTGCACCTGAAACTAATGTAATATTGTATGTCACCTGTAATTAAAAATGAAAATTATTTAAAGTCAAAAAAAATAAAAGATGAATCTCTGCCCTTTTCACAGGTTTGCATCGCCTTGGACCGTGTCAGAGAGGACAAAGAAGACTCAATGCCTTCCTTTGATAAGTGTTTGAAAACTCAATTAGAAAATCTTTGTATCTGTCCTTAATCCTCTCTACAGCAACTTAAAGATATCACGAGTTAGTGGCTTTTGACGTTGTAAATACCCACATCAATGAAGTGGTTTGTGGAGCAGGCCTCCCTCTGAAGCCAGGAGATGCCCGGAGGATCCGCAGAGGCCTGGGAGATTTCACAGTATAAGGAGGCTCATTTGTTTTTAACTTGTGCCAAATTAATAAATCTGCATGAAGAGTTCAGAAAAGGTGCAAAACACGACTGACTAGTCGGGGACAGGAAAACAGAGTCAAAGAGGACTACGTTTTCTCCACGTCACGAGGCGTGCACCATGGCGGTGTGGCACAGCAACGTGCATGCCCTGGTGGGAATTTCTCTCTTGAAGGAGGCTGGCAGTTGCTTCAGTGTGAAATCTACTACATAGGCCCTGGGCCATTCCCGTGCTTCTCTGAGCCTATGTTGGGCTCAGCCACCCCTGTTAACACTCATCCAAGTCCTCATATTCCTGTCACCAGAAAACAAGGGGAACACCTACTTCTCACTCAGCAGATGTGGAAGCCTGACAATGCTCTACCCAGAGGCAACTGTCCTGGGGACCTGTAAACAGTGAACACATACATGTTCATTTTCACTGTGTATAATATATGTTCACTGTCTGTATATGTACAATGCAAGATGCATGATTTTTTCGGTGTTTATTTCATTCTAGGCAATATGCTAATAATCTCTTTATAGGAAATATTTTTATTTAATCCTTATAATAACCCCTTAACATAAGTGTTATTATTTCCATTTTACAGATAAACTTGAGAGAGTTTATTCATGTAAACAAGTACACTCACAAAGCAAGGGACCAGGACTCACCAGGCTGACTCCACAGCCAGCAATCTGAATCCTGCAGGAATTTACCCTGATCTTGCATGTATTTTGCTTTATTGTTTGTGATTCTTTCTCAACAGAAAGCTTTTTTTTACAACTGCCTCCCCCATCTCCTAAAGGAAGATAGAGGCCATCAACCAGTTATGATACAGATAGATCTTACTTAGAAACACCCCCATACGTGAAATCCCAGTTTCCAAAATAAGTGGTTAAGAGGTAGTCCTTCGGCAATGGATTTTCACTTTACAAAAGGATATTCCACTAAACTTTTTTAAAAGTAGAAACTGTATACCCTGGCTGCTGTGACTTAGTGGATTGAGTGCCAGCCAAAAGGTTGCTGGTTCAAGTCCCAGTCAGGTCACATGCCTGGGTTGCAGGCCAGACCCCCAGTTTCTCTCCCACATCAATGTTTCTCTCCCTCTCTTTCTCCCTCCCTTCTGCTCTCTCTAAAAAATAAAATCTTAAAAAAAAAATAAAGGAATTGTCTCAACTGTATTGAGTTTATTAGCTATAAGAAAATCATTTCAATCAAGTTATAAATTATCTAGTGACAATAATTTTTGAACCCCAGACTGAGATATAGCTAATCTAACAAAATTTGCTTTGACTTATTTCATTTCTCTAAAAAAAATTGTAGGCATTTTAAAAATCACAGTTCTATGTATTTAATAACATTTAATTTTATTGAAAATGCTACTGTTCCATGAAATTAGGATTGTTCAGGAACATATTTGGCATAGGGTTGGTGTATAGATGTGTCCATCTGGGGCATTCTTGTACCACCTCAGCATCCACCTCTCCCAATTTCTTTTCATACTTTCCCATCCATCTAATGTGAACCTATCAAACTTTGGCTGAGTCAATACAGACACGATGCCAATTTCTATGATCAAGTAATCCTAATCAGTGGCAGTGATAATTTAAAAACAACCAGTGTATTTAATCTTCACATCTGCACTCCAGTCTGTGCTTTCTGACCTACTAGCATTCATAGATGGAGGAACAAAATTAGCTATCAAACCTACCTGGCAGGAATGGAAAATGAATCCATGCTGCAGAGATAATTAAACAGAAGTGCAAAAGGAAAGGCAGCCCCTTGATAAAGTGAGACAGGATGGAGGAAAAACAGCTGAGGCCAAGCCATTATGAACTGGAACAAAAGATACTGTCCTTTCCAGAGTCCTTAGCTGGTGCCTTCCTGCAGCAGAATCCTCAGCCAGGCTCTCTGTGTTCTTTTTATAAGGGTTGGCAAGGCCTAGGCGAGCAAAAGGCAAACAAAAGCACTGGCAATAGCAGCACAAAAGTTAGCTTTCTGATAAAACGAATGCACTATAGAAACCAAAACACATGTGGGGTTATATTACTTAATACTGACCTGTACTAAAAACATTGTTTTCAGAAGTTCTGGTTTTGTTTAGTTTACATACCACAGTATTTGTCTTTCCAGCCATCTGACTGTCATATTTTCTTCTCTAAGTCAAAGAAAAATCTTACTTCCCAGTTGTGGACTGCAGTGAGGGGAGACGAGAACATGAACATGAGGAAGGGACGTGGGTTTTCAAAGAGTAGGAAGATGCCTCCTCCCAACCCCCACTGTCCTCCTTATGCTACTTTTTTCCCCATAGTATCTGTCACCACTCCTTATAAACCTATTTCTCCATTAGCTCATTGCCTGTCCCTCTGCTACAAATGTGAGCTCTGCGAGGAAAGTCCTTTTATTTTTTTACTGTTGTATCCTCAGCACATAGAACAGTACCAGGCACATACTATGTACCCAGTAAGTGCTTGTTGAAGTTAAAAAGGTTTTAAGGAAGCAAAAGTGTGGAGAGGAAACACTTAAAGAGAAGCTTCTCTTTGGGGTGAGGCAGAAATACAGGAGATATGCCTAGAGGCAAGGCAAGAACAATGGGCCATCTCTTGGCTAATGGAATCCATTTCTGAGCCCAGCACCTTACAGCACTATCTGTGCCTGGCCATTTTTCATCTCCAAAGACCCGTGCAAGAGCACGCAGCCTCAAATAAAGGATGGGGGAGTACAACCTGGTACAAAAGCATCTTAAGGGCAAGGACCATGTCTTTGTGGGAGACCTGTGCTGAATAGTAGAAATAGGAGGATGAATAAGACATGGCCCCTGCCCTCAAGTAGCTCTCAGTCTTCCAGGGAGACAGAAATGGCAACAAATACTTTCATTAAAGAACTAGAGATGTCATAAATAAAGAAGCAATTGTCAGTAGAGATAGAGAATTTTTCAAAAGCAAGAGAAGCGGAAATGATTTTCAGTTGGCTGTGGAAGGATGTTTCCAAACAGATGGATAGTTTATTCCAGGTCACAGATGGCGTAAAGACCTAGACAAACAGTAGACAATTAAGGGGGAGTAGAGGACCCCCTAAGCAATAAGTAAGCTCACATCATATCAACCACATTAAAATGCAACCACCTTCCCAATTAAATATAATTGTTTCATACAGAAGAATTGAGTTGCAGTTGATTTGTTAGGAAAAAAAAGTTATGCTTTTTGGCACTAAAATAAATGTTCATTAACTCCTACTTGTACTTTTATTTTTGTATTTTGAAACTGGTAAATTTTATTTTCGGGTCTCAATCACTTTGTGGGTCTCTGAAAAGTTTATAGGCCCTAGACACTGTACCCAATGTTCATAAAATGGTCCTTAATATAAACATGCTGTGATAGTTAATTTTGTGTCAGCTCAGTTAGGCTATGCTGCCCAGTTGTTTGGGCAAACAATGTTAAAATAAGATTAACATTTAAACCAGAAGACTGAGTAAAGCATTGGGTGGGCCTCATCAGATCAGTTGAAGGCCATAAGAGCAAAAACAGGTTTCCCAAAGAAGAAGCAATTCTGCCTCAAGATTGTAACATAGAAACCCTGTCTAAGTTTCCTGCCTGCAGATTTTGGTCTTAAGACTGCAGCATCAACTCTTCTTCCCTGAATTTCTAGCTGGTGAGTCTAATTCTACAAATTTGACTTGCCAGCCCCGATATGTATGTCTATATCCATACCTATCTATTTATCCATTGCTCTATCTCTCTCTGTATCACCATTAGTTCTGTTTCTCTGGAGAACACTGACTAACACACATACCATGGAAGTCTTTCATGTTATTAATTAAACAGATGTCTCTTGAAAATGAATATGTGTTTATACAGTTGGGGATAACAGAATGTTCTCAATTCATCCTATGAGATAATAGGAAAAAATATATATTTCTGCCTCCAGTTCCTGACACAGAGCTCCTAAAACCTTTATAAATTCCTAATGTAAGAGCACTAGGAAGATCTTCTGTTCTAAAGAGGCAACTCTGAATGAGCTCCTGGAGGACTCCCGGATGGGGGCTGAGCACCAGGAAGTCCAAGCCATGATCAGAAGAAGCATGGAGCTTTCAGCCCTGCCCCTCACGTTGACTACCTTGTTGGTAACCAGAGGCCTTAGAGGTACTGTCTGTGCGTCTGGCATATTTTTTTTCCCTTTGTGAGCAGCTTGAGGCTAGTAGCTGATGCTCAGATTGACCCAAATCTGAACTTGGTCTAACATCAAGATCTGATCCAGCGCTTTCTTTCATTCTAGCTATTACAAATAGCAATAACCAAGGACTGTATGTATAGCATGTTTCTTATTATTCACATGTCCTTGTGTATTCAATTAGCCAACTCCTCTGGAGTCGTGTTTATCTCCATCTCTAAATTCCATTGGTAACTTACACCTTTAGTAACTGATCAGCACAGATGCAGGTTCATACCATGGATGACTAGGTAATACGAACCCTGAGGACTAAGAAGGGCTCTTGGTTGCTGGTTGCTAGCTGGGAAAGGGGGAAACAAAAACAAAAACAAAAACGAAAACCAAAATCATAGCCTAGCAGTCATTTCTGCACAGAAACCTTTCATGCAAGCTGCATTTTGTGGAAAAGGCCTTAACCTGCCTGACTGTGCTAAACTGCCCACCTGTCCGTGTTTCTGCTGCCTGAGCCACCCCTTATAAAGCAGTTCCGGGAGTCCTATTTCAACCAATTGGACTGAGGCTTTCCCCATCAACCAGAGCTACACAGCTCTGACCAATCAGAGAGGCTCTATTCTGGCCAATCAGTGACCAAGAACTGAACTATCTATATAAGGCAGCTCCCCTCTGACTTCAAGAGCCCACTTTCCAGTGAAGGTTGCCCAGCTGCAGCAGCCAGGTGCGGACTGCGGACTGGCAAGGGGCAGGGCAGAGCAGCCCTTCACCAAGCGGATCATTGCAGGGGGCACGGATCCCTAGCTGAAGAGGGGCCTGGGTATTGAGCTGTTCCACAGCTGTGCTGTTTTAACAGCCATGCTGTATTACTGTTGAATTGGCGCCAACTACCATCGGTTGACAGCAGCCGTTAGATCAAAGGTTCCTCATGCCCTAACCTTATACTTTCCCTTCCCAAACCACATGTTTCCATGAGCCAGGGCCATTCCAGCAAATCCTACTTTCATTGACACCAGCTGTAATGAAAAAGCTGATACACCGAGTATGTGACATCTGAGACTTAAAGGGTCAAAGGTGCGTGGGCAAGGGTAGGTGGAAGCTGTCTGGAGTGGAAGTTAATTTGGCTTCCTGGAGAATGAAAGTGTGGTTAGAAAAATTGGAAGAGGAACATGAAATTAAAGAAGAGAGAAGTAGGGAAGGGTTGACGGGCCCCAGAGATAGGGTACGGAAAGAAGTTTGGGTTTTAAAAATAAGAAGTAAAAACCAAACTGGATTTGGTTTCTAAAGCATGATTTTAACTACAAGCTTGGGTGGTATGGGGGTGGGGATGGTGATAAGAGAGGATGTAGAGTAAATGATGCAAAGTGAAAGAATGATAGACACCAGATGAAGGACCAGCAGAACTTGCTGGTAAATTACATATGGAGAGGTGAAGAGTGCCTAGAATGACTCGAGGTTCTGGCTTGAGCGGCTGGATGAATGGTGGATTCCTTTCCTGGGATGGAGATCAAAGGACCAGCTGGTTGCAGAAAGGGCCAGAGGTAAATTGAAAGCTCCGTTCTTGACTTTTCAGGTTTCATGAGACTTTGAGGCAGTAGGCAATTGAGTGAGCAGATGCTCAGCAAAAAAAGGCAGAAATTGAGATATTAGCCCAAGAAAGCCAGCAGGTTGCAGGTACTTAATTTATGGGATTGACAAACTCATCCAGGAAGAGATCAGCTCGCTGAACGGGAAAAGGACCTAGGGCCTAGCAGGAAGATCCTTAAGGAATAGAGACCGGAAAGAAGACTGAAAATGAACAGTGGAGTATCATGATGTCATAATGATGTGCGTCGGAGAGGACTAAACGACTGTTTTACATTTGGGTATACCGCTCCTGGGCTGCGTTAAAAGCAGCAGCAGATGGACACCCACCTCCGCCCAGCACACTTAGGCCCACTGAGGCGGAGGCGGAGCCCAGAGCCCGAGCCGACTAGCCCGGGAGGGCAGGGCCCCCCTTGCTCCGCCCCCTTCCGAACCTGCCAGGCTATGCAATCGCTGGTAGAAATCATCGCTTTACCCAGCCACTTGTGTCGATCTCCGCTCCAACTGAAGACCCGGGCCAAACCATGGCGGAGAAGACTCAAAAGAGGTGGGTGTGCTGTTTGAGAAAGACCTGTTCTCAGCTCTCTGCAAAGGTGGAACCCGCTCCTGGTCGCCAATGGTGGGGACTAAGATGGTGTCTTATCCCTGGACCAGGATGGCTCCTGAAGCCCAGGCCTGGCTTCCGCTGAGGGAGGAGGCTACCTAATGGGGATCTGGAGGCCTGGAAAGGGTCGCGGAAACAGTGCTGGGAAAGGTTTTTGTTATTTCATCCCAAGCCCTCCTCGCCGTCCCTCCGCAACGCGCCTGCGCTTCATGAAGGGGGTCTGGTGCGAGGGGCGAGGGCTGCATAGGATGATTGGCGTCGCTGGTCCCATTGCACTGCCCCTGATGCGGCTGTTCTCCGACGGCTAGTAACTGCATTCATTCTCCGGTGTGTGTTTCCAGGCACCCACATTAGTGCTGGCCGCAGCCCCATCCCTTCCTACCTGTCGTGGGCGGTGTGTGTTTGTGTAAACTGATTCGCGGTCTGTCAAAAAGGGGACCGCGCCTGGACTAGAACTGAGATTCTTCAGGGCGCGGACAAGCTCCTTGTAAACCCGCGAGGACAGGAATTCTGGCTTCTCCAGCAGTCCGCACTGCTAGGAACTGTTGGTGGTGGAAAGGAACAGCGTGGATGAGAGAAATGCTTAAGTCAGACTATTTTCAAAAGCAGCAGTGTTAAACACCCTCTTCCGACTCTTTGAAAAAATTGACATACGTTGTTTCTGGTGCCATAAATTAAATTTTAAGTTGTTCTTCTACTTTAGGCGGGTAACTAATATTTTTCCATAAGCTACAGAGGAACAGATCTACTATGAATATTATGTACATTATACACTATGTACGGTGGTGATTAATGTATTCATTGCCTACTTATTTTAATAGATCTTGACTAAGCAAGCCTCCTCCCAGCTGCCTGCTCTCTGCTCTGCCCCACCACTCAGAGGTGCAGTGGGTCTAGGTGATACAATGGTGAATTTAAGTACTTCCTGCCGCACAGAGAAGTATGCTGATAGTGACACAACCCCCTGGGGCCTCTCCCTTCGGCATAAAACTGAAGACAGTGGGACACTTATGAATCGCTTCCATCCTCACTTGTCCAGGACAAGTTAAAAATTAGACAATGCTCTTTTCATTAAAAATCATAGTGAGAGGGAGGCTGAGGAAATGGAAAGTTGGAATGGGAAATAAGGCCTAAAACCAGAGGCGTTTATAAAGCCTAATTTATTTGTCCAAGGCTTAATCAAATACATATTTTAACACACAAACCCACTCTAAATGAAAGGCATTAGAGAATTACCATTTACAAATGGTGATACATTCACCACATCCTTCACATCTTACAGGAAAAATATCCAAAATGACAAGTTGTTTCCAGAAAACTTTCAGCATGGCATGGTGGGGTTATAGTTATGATAAGTCATTTATTTAAAGATTGAAATTAATAAGGAATGATACTAATGAAAAATAATAGCATCCTTGGTTAAAGAGGATTTTTGCTGAAGCAATGGGACAAATGATTTAAAAGAACAGAAAAACTGATCTTAATGGGAAACAGAGGAGTTGAAAATTCATTAAATGATGCTTAAGAGTTACAAGAAAGTATTTTTATATTTCTAAATCACTTTTCATTTTTCCTTTACGGTTCACCTACAATAATATATTAGTTCCAGGTGTGCACCCCAGTGATTAGACATTATATAACTTACTAAGTGATCATCCTGATAAATCACATACCAGTCTGACTCCATACACAGTTATTTCAATATTATTGACTGTACCCTATATGCTGTACTTTACATTGCCATGACTGTTCTGTAACTACCAATTTGTACTTCTTAATCTCTTCACCTTTTTCATCATCCTCCCAACCCCCCTCCTCCCATCTGGCAACTGTCAAGATGTTCTCTGTATATGAGTCTGTTCCTGTTCTGCTTGTTCATTTATTTTGTTTTTAGATTCAGTTGTTGATAGATACATATACTATTTATTGCCATTTCATTATTCATATTTTTATCTTCTTTTTTTTAAAGATTTTATTTATTTTTAGAGAGAGGTGGATAAAGAGAGAAAGAGAAGAAGAGAAATATCAATTGGTTGCTTTTCACATGCCCCCAACCAGATACCTGGCCCAAAACCCAGGCATATGATCTGACTGGGACCTGAACTAGGAACCTTCCCATTTGCAAGACAACACCCAATCCATTGAACGACATCAGTCAAGGAGAGCTCTTCTTAAAGAAGACCCTTTAACATTCCATGTACTATTGGTTTGGTGGTGATAAACTTCTTTAGCATTTTGTTGTCTGGGTACCTCTTTATCTGTCCTTCAATTCTAATTGATAGCTTTGCTGGGTAGAGTAATCTTGGTCATAGGTCCTTGCTTTTCTCTCTTTGCGTATTTCTTGCCACTCCCTTGAGGCCTGCAAAGTTTCTGTTGAGAAATCAGCTGACAGTCTTATGGGAGCTCCTCGCAGGCAACTGTTTTTCTCTTGCTACTTTTAAGATTCTCTCTTATCTTTAATCTTTGCCGTTTTAGTTACAATGTACCTTAGTATGGGCCTCTTTTGGTTCTTCTTGTTTGGCACTCAGCACTTCCTAGATTTGATGTCTATTTCCTTCACCAAGTTAGGGAGGTTTTGTGTCATTTTTTCAAATAGGTTTTCAATTTCTTTAAAAAAAATTTTTTTTAGAGTGATGGGAAAGGAGGGAGAAAGAGAGGGAGAGAAACACTGATATGTGAGAGAAACATTGGTGGGTTGCCCCTCACACGCCAACTGGGGACCTGGCCTGCAATCCAGGCATGTGCCCTGACTGGGACTCCAACTTGCGACCTTTGGTTTACAAGGTGGTGCTCAATACATTGAGCCACACCAGCCAGGGCAGGTTTTCAATTTCTTGCTCTCTCTCTTCTCCTTCCAGTGCCCCCATGATGTAAATGTTGGTATGTTTGGTGTTGTCCCATGGGCTCCTTACACTAGCTTCATTTATTTTTATTTGTATATTTTTTTATTTTTGCTGTTCTGATTGGGTGTTTTTTGCTGCCTTATATTCCAAATTGCTGGTTTGATTCTCAGTTTCACATACTCTACAATTGATTTCCCTGTAAATTATTCTTGATTTCAGTTAATGTATTCTTCATTTCTGACTGGTTCTTTTTTATGGTTTCCATGTCCTTTTTCATGCTGTTGAAGTTCTCTCTAAGTTCCTTGAGCATCCATGTAACCAGTGTTTTGAACTCAGTATCTGGTAATTTGCTTGCCTCCATTTCATTTAGTTCTTTTTCTGGAGATTCTCCTGTTCTTGCATTTGGGATTTGTTTCTTTGCCTTTGCATTTTGGCTACTTCCCTACGTTTGTTTCTATATGTTAGGTAAAGTTGCTACATCTCCCAGACTTGGTTGAGTGGCCTTATATAGGAGGGGTGTCCTGTAGGAACCAGTTGCACAGCCTCCCCAGTCACCAGAGCCAGGTGCTCCAGGTGCATCCCTGCCTGGGCTGTATACACTCCCCTACTGTAGTGGAGCCTTGATGGCTGTTGGCATGAATGGGAGGGATTGACACCCTGATGATGGCTGTCAGGACCAGTTGTGACTACAGCAGAGGAACTGCTGTGCAGGAGTCAACCCCACAGAGCAGGACTTGCTTCAGTGGGGCTTTGGTGCTCACTGAGTCCACCCTTTGAGTGTGTCACTCATAGAGGTGGTTGGGTTGTAATCTAGCCTGGTTTGAAGCTGTCCACTGGATGCACTGGCTCTGGGGCCTCCCAGGAGGTGCAGGGTCAGCTGCTGCCTATGCCCTGCCTGGGGCCATCTGGAATGAGCTACAGAGCAATGTGCAGATGGCTGCTACTTGTGCTGGCCTTGGAGGTGCCCAGGATAGGCCAGGCTGTGAACCAAGGCCTATTGCCTCTAGTGCCAGGCCTGGGGCCACTTAGCAAAACAGGGTATGCAGAGGCTAGATGCTGCTTATTTGAGAGATCACAGGAAGGTCTGAAGCATGAGGCAAGCGAGGCCATTCATACGGAAAACCCACTGGAAACAGCTTGGATGGAGCCACAAATTGGGTAGGGCACAGGTCTCAGGAATTACCAGGGTAGGGTGAGCAATGTAAGCCATGTTCATGGAGACTCAGATATGGCACCCACCTGCCAGCTCTGCAGGTGGTGGGAGGTCTCAGAAAAGGAACAGTGGCCACTGCCAGCACTTCTGCCTGGCAGAAAGCTGCCCCACCTGCTCTCACCCTGATGCCAGACGATTCAATTCCTCTCTATATGCACCTGTTTCCTTTCAAGCTGCTGTCTTAGTATTGGAGCTCAGAAGCAGTGAGTCCTAGTAAGCTTCCTAGGTGGGGGCCTTTAAGAGAAACTGCCTGGGGACTCCAGAAGGTCTCTCTCACTCAGCCACGATCTTTGGTGGTTTTTACAGCCAGAAGTTATGGGGACTTTCTTTCCTGACTCTGGAACCCTGGCTGGGGAGGCATGGTGTGGGGCTGAGACCCCTTGCTCCCCATGGGGAACCTCTGCAGCCAAAATATTCCTGGTGATTTTAAACTACCACAGGTGGGTGTGGGACTAGCCCATTCTTTGTTTGCCCCACCCACCTGTCACAAAGTGGCTTCTTTAAATCCTTAATTGTAGGACATCCATTCAAGCTAGATTTCAGGCAGTTCTGAAGGACAGTTATTCTGTAATTTAATTGTAATTTTGATGTGGGAAGAAGTGAGTACCACATTTACCGACACTGCCATGTTGACCAGAAGCCATAGAAAATATTTTTAGATAAAATAAAATTGAAGGGGGAAGATGTTTGTCAGGATAATGATTTGAGGGGGACATTTTAAGGAAAGGAGTGTAAAAGTTCACCCGGAGCATGGAAATGTGTGCAGGACCTCTTTGGCACCTAGACCTAAGAAAATGTCCTTGTCCCTGGCCAGTGTGGGTCAGCCTGTTGGGCGTCACCCTGCGAACCAGAAGGTTGCGGTTGGATTCCTGGAGGGGGGGGGGGGGGTTCCATCCCCAGTCAGGTGTGTTCAAAAGGCAACCAATCAGTGTTTCCCTCTCTCCTTCCTTGCCCTCTCTCCAAAAAATCAATAAGCATGTCCTCAGGTGAGGATTAAAAAAAAGAAAGAAAGAATATGTTATCACCCTGGTTGGTGTGGGTCAGTACATTGAGCTCCAACCTGCACGCCAAAGGGTGGCCAGTTCAATTCCTGGTCTGGGCACACACCTGGGTTATGGGCCAGGTCCCCAGTTGGGGACATGTGAGAGGCAACTCATCGATGTGTCTCTCACACATTGATGTTTCTCTCCCTCTCGCTAAAAATCAATAAATAAATCTTTTAAAAGAGAAAATGTTATCAATTTTTATGTTTAAGTTACTGAATAGGGAATGTAGTTATGTGATTCAAAATGAAAATGATTGAAAAATGGTATTTAATGAAAAAAATCCTCCATCTACCCTTGTGTCTCTGCTGTCCAGCTCCTCTGTCTGAGGGCAGTGAATAATAACAGTTTCTTACCTGTTCTGCCTGAGAAAATTTAGAACTATTCAAATAAATACTGATATTCAGCAGGTAAACAATGCTCAAAGGTTAGAAAATTTCAACATGCTAAATAAACACAAATATTTTATTAGAATGACAAGCGTGTCCTATGTAAGTTCATGTTAGGAATAATGAAAATTTGCAATCATCAAGGAGGACAAATTCAAAACATATGAATCTGTTGGGGTGGGGAACACACAATACAATATACATATGATGTGCTGTATTACAGAATTATACACATGAACCCTATGTAATTTTACTAACCAATGTCAACCCAATAACATCAATAAAAAGAAAAAAAAAGGAAATGAGACTTTCCAATGTTTGATGAAAAAGCAGATGGAATATGGAGAGATATGATATAAGAAAGTTCAGATGGAGCACATTAACTACTGCAATGACCTAGACAGAAGGAATCCAGCCAAAATACTCATAGTACAGAACTCAGGGGACCATTGTAACTGAGTAAACATACTGCTGAATTTTTAAAAATATCACTGGAAGCACCAGGAGAGAGGGACATAAAAGAAGTAAGAGCTGTTCTGGCAATGGCAAAAATCAGGATCTTTTCCAAGTGCATGCTGTAATGGGGCTGAAACGTATGCCCTTGTACACTTGTTTCATTTGGTTGGAACAGTGTGGCTTTTATTTTAATCTGAGAGTTCTTAAGGGAGACTTGGACTGAGCTGTCCATGTAGTGTCGCTCACTTCCTGCTGTTCTTTACCTCCAATTACCTGTCTGGCCTCTGAAGGGGTTTCCCTGCTTTAGAAAAAATTTAAAAACACATTTTGTTTTTAAAAATAGGAATCTATTTCACAGTAAAGCATTTGGAAAAAACTTGCAGTAACAACTTTTTAATCAAGTGTCAAAAGACATCTGTGTTATACTATCTGCTGTAAGTTAAAAATAAGCATTTTCATCCACAAACAGTTATAGAACCTAAAAAATAATGTTGATATGAATGATTCATTGCAATCTAGATTTCTGGTCATTACTGGCTGTAAAACATTTGCCGAAATGAGAAAAGAACTTCTTGAAAAATTTATAAATCAAGACAGTAACATTTTGGTCAACAAAACTTCTATTGTTTCACATACTAGGTTTTTAATAATTTACTTAAAATGCAAAATTCATGGCTTAGGAGATAATTTGATAGCTTTGGTTGATCTTATGAAGTTAGAACAAGGCCAAGCTCTCTGGTCTCACTCCTCCTTAGTATTGTCCTGGAAATCCTAGGCAGGACAGCACGGCAAGAAAAAGAAATACTGATCACACAGATTGGAAAAGAAGAAATGAAACTGTTCCTATTCGTAGACACAAATTTTTTTACATGGAAAATCCCAGAGAATCCAAAAAAAGTTACTTGTACTGAGTGGCTTTAGCAAGGTCACAGGATGCAAGGTCGATATACAAAATTATTGTATTTCTGTACACGAGTAATGAACTACTGGAGATCAAAATTTTGAAAAACCCAAATGGTGAAGTCAAAATATCTAAAATGAAAATGGCACTGTTATTTCATAGAATCTGAGAGATTTAACACCTTGAACAATTACTACTAAGAAAAATTATTAATGAGAACAAGTTACTTAACGACTGTCAGTTTTAATGGGAAAGTCATTTGATGTAGTTCATGTCAGCACGAGGCCCAGCTAGGGCAGCGTTTAGCTAGATTCCTCTGTGTCAAACAAAAGATCACAGCAGAATATCAGAAAGTATCAATAAATTATTTAGCAACTACTTGTTTTGAACAGTTTGCACTATATATCATTTGATAAGTTTTATAGATAGTTAGAAAATAAATAGGAACATTTGTGCATTGCTCTGATTTCTATATTAATAATATCTTGCTGTTTAAATAATTTGAATGTACATTCTTTTCCCCCTTATTTACAAAAAAAGGGTGGCGTATTATATAAACTGTCCATTTTGAGGCTTTGCTTTTATGACTTCATTTAGTTTGGAGATCATTTCAAACCTTTACATAGTGATTCTTTTTTTAAAAGATTTTATTTATTTATTTTTAGAGAGAAGAGAAGGGAGGGAGAAAGGGAGGAAGAAAAACATCAATGTGTGGTTGTCTCTCATGCACCTCCTACTGGGGAACTGGCCTGCAACCCAGGCTTGTGCCCTGACTAGGAATTGAACTGGCAACCTTTTGATTCACAGTCTAGCACTCAACCCACTGAGCCACACCAGCCAGGGAGATCCATTTTTTTATGACTGTGTATTGGTTCATAGCATCCTATAATTTATTAACTAGTCCCCTACAATGGATAGCTATATCTTCACCTTTTTGTTATTTAGAAACAATACTGGTGTTAAAAGGATTTAAAAACTATTTTTTCTCTCAAGCATTGTAATAATAAGGCATCATGTATGATTTTAACCCAATGAATAGTGTGCCGGCTGAGAAGTTTATAATATATTAAAACTTACCCTCTTACAACTGACTTTGCATTTCTCCATCAATTTTTTTCCTTAGCCTTTTTTCACCACAGTGTCAGGATAGCTTCTATAACAATGTTTTTAAACCTTACCTGTGATGAATGCTACCTTTTTTCCTTCCTACAGTGTGAAGATTGCCCCTGGAGCAGTTGTGTGTGTGGAGAGTGAAATCAGGGGGGATGTAACTATAGGTAAGAAAATGGTTTACTAGTGTTTTTTCCCAACAATTGCTGTGATTTAATTTCAGTGCTTTACAGTATTGAGGTATAACGTGTGTCTGTTTCACTGATGTCCTAATTGTATTGACAAAACACTGTATTTTCCTCCCAGGCATGTTTTATATTTCTAAAAGGATGTAATATGATGGAGTCTCTGTTTAAACTTCTATCGGATAAACATAATAAGTCATTCAGTTTATTTGTGGAACATCTATTGTGTACCTACTATGTGCCAGGCACTGTGCTAGCATAGGGACCCAGCAATGAGTACAGCAGAAAAACATACTGCCTTTGTCGCACTTACATTCTACTGGGTAATTATTAAGAGTGTGAACTATGAAGTGTGACAGATGGGTTAGCATCCTTGCACCTTACTTGCTGGATTACTGTAGGCATGTTTCTTAATCTCACTAACTTTAGTTTCCCCGTATGTATAAATGTGGGTCTCAGGAATAGGTTCAGCTACATGTAGGGGTGGCTTACACCTGCAAAGGCTTATTCTCTTCCATAAAAAGTCTAGAGAGAGGCAATTCAGGGCCAGTCAGTTGACTGTCCTGGAGTTCCAGCCTTGCAGGCTAAAGCAGTAAGTGTGACCTTAATTAAGACAGTGTTATACCTTTCAGCCGGGTCAGTTCCCTTTAAATAGTCATCCTGATAGTTCCACATAGCCCTTATTTGTTGTCTAATGCCTTGGACTTACTTAGTCTTCGGTCACATGTAGCTGCAGGGAAGGCTGGGAAATGCAGTCTTAACTTGTCCCATTGCTGCCCTTCATAAAATAGGATTCTGTTACAAGGAAAAGGGAAGAATGGATATTCAGTGGCAAGTAGCAGTTACTGTCACATGGAAAATAGGAGTGCCTACATTCTAAGTTTTTGAAGGATTAACTAAGAGAATATTTGTGCAAATGGTTGCCTAAACGCACAATAAACACACAACACAAGTTAACTAATCTCACCATTAAATCTTATTAGTGTAGCCTCATTAGAGGTCAAGTCCAACATTTAAAACAAATGAACAGTTCAACATGTGGCAACTTACTTATATGAACATGATTTAAGTTCCTCCAGGTTGTTTTACGTGTTTCTCCTGGACATGGTCCCCTTGGAGTTTTGTTAACGTAAGCCCACCCTCACCAGCTGCTGCATGTTATGCCTCGTTCCCTTGTAGTAACATCTTCCCTTAATATGAAAAAAATGATATATTTTAATAAGTCTTAAGCATTCAACCAATTTAAGCATCATGTCTGATAAAACCAGGGAAGATTGCGCCAGTATTAAGGAATATCATTAGGAATTTGCCAGGTTGGTTTTATTTTAAATTGACAGAATTTCAAAGTTTAGGAGGTGACCCTGTTTACTTTCAGTGCTATGTTAACTCTTTGTTAACTCTTAAACCGCTGGCAGATGTTTTATGAGGAGAAATTATGAGGCCATATGTTTATCAAAATACTCTTCTGCATTATATCTACTCTGGTATTTTTATCACAATTCAAGGAATAATATCTAATATTAGCTCACAAGATGTTCTATAAAAGGTAAGTAACTAAAATAATGTAGTTAATCTTTTTTTAAGGTTTTGTGTATTTATTTTTTGAGAGAGGGAAAAGGAAGGAGAAAGAGAGGAAGAAGAAACATCAATGTGTGAGAGGTACATCGATTAGTTGCCTCTCGCATGCCCCCTACTGGGGACCTGGCCTACAACCCAGGCATGTGCCCTGACTGGGAATGAATCAGCAGCCCTTTGGTTCGTAGGCTGACACTCAATCCACTGAGCAACACCAGCCAGGGCATATTATTATTTTTTAATTACTATTTTATGCTCACTCAAGGTTTCATTGTATTAAGTCTGTTTTAATTAGGCTGCCTTGATTCGTGGGCCATGCATTCTTTCCTGTAAGTTTTATTTTGAATGCCGAAAACATTTCAGGAAGGTACCGCTAAGCACAGTCCTCCAGTCATATGCGTAATAGGGTGAAAGGCTGTTGCCTGGCGTCAGGACTGGGCTTGGTTGGGACATCATAGTGTGAAGGCAGACCTCGGCACAACGGAAAAGCTCTGCAATGGAAGCCCCTTGTCCCACTAAATTCTTTCTCTTCATCAGAGTTTTTAATGCAGATCAAAAGCTTCCCTTTTATTGTGGGAATCTTTTTCAGTAAGGCAGAACAGTAGCTTTGACTTGAGAAATTCATAGACTGTGAAGTTCTTACAGGTACTTCAGCCTACAGTTCAAAGTAATTTTAATTAAAAAAAAAAAGCTTTGTTTTTTTTTAATTATTTATTGACATATGAAAACAAACTCAAAGTTTGCTTTCTGTGGCAAAGACAGAGAGGAAAAATGTCCTTTACCAAACAAAGGGAATGGAAATTTGATGCAGGGAATGTCTTTCTGGCTATGTTGAATCAAGCCCAGCCAACCATTTAGAAAAATATTTCATCAACCAGTAAGGCAGCTCCAACTCTAGACACATTTATCCAAACAAGGAGATAAGCCAAATAGGGTTTCACCACATGTGGTTAAGAAAATATACAAGCTATCCTGCCAGAAAGAGCCCCAAGAAGGTTCACAAGAGCGTCTTTAAAAAAAAAAAAAAAAAAAAAAAACTTTCCATGGCGACAGATTTTTACTTTTAAAGCATTTTAACCTCAAGATCCTTAAACGTGGTTTGAATGCAGACCCATTCTAGGTAAAAGCGTGTATTGCATGCGGAAAAGCAGAGGACAAACTGCGCCCACGCTTCAGCGTGCTGTCGCAGCTTGGGTCTTGAAATAGTACTCTGCCCGACCTCCAGCACCAAGCCCGGCGGAGATAAAGTTGAATCGGACGCATGACTCACCTGAGTCAGAACCTTCCTTTAAGAAGTTCACCAATCCACCATATCACTTGTTCACAGGTATTGCAGTTACTGATAGCATATTTAGCATCAGTTTATCAGCTGGAATGGAAACAGCCCACAAGCCCAGGGTTTGACTAGGGAGAAGGAAACACAGCTTGGGTACTGGACAACAGCAAACCCATGCTTGGGTTTGTGATCCTTCCCTCCACCTGGTGCGCTGCAGTCCATGCAAGAGCTCCGCTCCGTGAGCTTGCCGCGCTGGGCCGGACACACACTGGCCAGCAAGCAGTCCTGGAGCACAGATGCCATCGTGCAGCCGCAACAGACTTGCCGCAGGGGAGGCGACTGCCACCCGGAGTGCTCACTAGTGCAAACGTGTGTGGGGGTGGGGAGGTGGGACAGGGCACGTGTTCCATGCAGATTATGGTATACGTGCCAAATTTGCACTTTTCCTAACAGGAGAGACAATTTAAGTTTTCTTCCCAATCAGAATAATGAATACATAATTCAGCCAGTAAAAAAAAATTCACCAATCCAAAATTTTAGCAGTCACATTTACTTCAGTACATGAATTCTAGAGTACATATATTCTAACCTCTCTAGTCTCTGCCCAAAAGAGACCTACAAGAAGTGTGGAGGGAGTGTTCAGTTTGTTGTCACCGATGGCATTTGGTGTAACGTCACAACTCAAAGTTGATAGTTTGACCTTTTACATAAATTCAGCCCAGAAGCACCAGGACTTGTAGTTTGGCAGTGCTGCCGCCAGGTGGAGATAGTGTCTTAAGCACAGATCTTAACTAATTTGTTAATAATGCTCTTCCTCCCAGGGCAAGGCCCTCAGATTTAAAACCAATTTTCCAGATATTTACTAACTTACTAATAATGACAAAAACAATAATAAGAAGAGAACACCTGCTTAAAATAGCTCAGGCATTATTTTTAAATGTTGTATAAGGCATGAAATGGGATTAGTTTGATTTTTTAAAAATTGTACTTATCCGTTTGGCTTTTTTGTATAATTAACATGTATTATTACCATTTTTAAAAGGAAAAAGAGCAACTTTTAAAGACAAACAGGTCCCAGTGGTACCTGTGTATTGTTAGTCCATTTTCAGGTATTTTCCTGCAAGTCTGCTTGTTGTCAGAAGCCACACCAGGAGGACCAGCAGAGTATCTAGTGCCTCTGGCAACATATCTAGCAGTGGCAAAGGATGTGCTTCCTGTGACAGCCATACAACCTCTTCATCCTGTCTAGGATTTTTAATGCTAGTGTGGGAGATACACTTATTAAATTTACTACCTTTTTAAAAAAATTTATTTGTAGAAAGAGGGGAAGGGAGGGAGAAAGAGAGGAAGAAACATCAATGTGTGGTTGCCTTTTGCACTCCCCCTACTGGGAACCTGGCCCAAAACCCAGGCATGTGCCCTGACTGGGAATCGAACCAGCGACCCTTTGGTTCACAGGCTGGCGCTCAATTCACTGAGCCACACCAGCCAGGGCAAATTTTTTACTATCTTAAAGTAAGGGGCAGAAGTTTCTCTGCTGATTAAAAGGAGGCATTACCCTGATGGCCTTAGGAGTAAAACATATCTTTTTCCTCTGTGACTCAGACCAGGAATTACTTTGCTGACTATGATAAAGTTATTTTTTAGCTCTTAGTGTCAGATAGTGGTGAACCTTTATTATTTTTAAGAACTATGGGCCAGACCCCATGACCTCCCTTTCGAACATTATTTCCTATAACTCACACTTCCACCCAAAGCTGTAGTTATACTTCTCATCTTTGTACAGATGAGAAAACAGCTTTCGTGGGATTAAGCACATAACCTGTAAGTGACCCAGGCCAAGTCTAGGCTTTCTAGATAAGGGTGGGTGCTGGTGGGGGCTTTCATTACAAAGAATTCAAAATAGATTGTGTCCCTTTATCAGAGAACATTTTGAAGCACAAATCTGTGGTTGTGCAAACTGCAGATTTAAATTGGTTCACACAGCTGGGAGACCTGGAGAAATATGATTTCAGCCCTAGCTGGTATGGCTCAATAGATTGAGTGCTGGCCTGTGAACAGAGAGGACACCGGCTCTATTCCTGGTCAGGGCACACGCCTGGGTTACGGAGTAGGTTCCCATTTGGGGGCGTGCAAGAAGCAACCCATGGATGTTTCTCTCCCTTTCTTTGTTGTTTCCTTCCTGTCTCTCTAAAAATAAATAAATGAAATCTATTAAAAAAGAAATATCTCATTCAAAAGAATGCAGTGTTTGTTTCAGTGTTGGTTAGCACCTCTCCCACCAGAGTGAAAACATCTAAATGCCCGTTATTGAGGAATAGCTTAAATGAATTATGGTATGTTAATATAATATGAAATACTATTCAGCCATTTAAAAAAAAATCTACTTTGCTGTACTTGTGTGGGACAATGACCATGACTTATTAGTTGAAAAACATCAAACTATAGCATGATAAATACTATTCCTTGGTTTAAAAAAAATGTATGTGGTTTTAATCTGCATTTTTTCTCCTTCAAGTTGAATTTTTAAAGTTTTTTTTTAGATTTTATTTATTTTATCTTTAGAGGGGAAGGGAAGGAGAGAGGGAGAGAAATATCAATGTGCGGTTGCCCCTCCAGCATCCCCTGCTGGGAACTGGCCTGCAACCCAGGCATGTGCCCTGACTGGGAATCGAACTTCGATCCTTTGGTTTGCAGGCCCGCACTCAGTCCACTGAGCTACACCAGCCAGGGCAGAATTTATTTTTTAACTGTCTAATGAGATAAGGCTTATATTCAGTAGTACTTAATTCTGGAATACTATATATACCTCAGGTTTTTAAGAACAGTTACTTACCTCCAGGGAATGGGATTAGCATGAGAGGATCTTTGCACTTTTTGCTGTAATTTTTTTGTAATGAGCATGTATTCCTTTTATAAATTGTGTATATTTTTTAACAAAGAGAAAAAGGCACACATGTTCACAATCATGGTCAAGTTGAGAAGCTTCCCAGGAATTTGAGAGATCCCATCTTCTACCCCAAAATTTCCTGTCCTGAATAGGCGCACTTGCCAGGGAAATGATATTTAGCGGCTGAGGAGTTGGGGGCCAGAGGAGGCAGAAATAACAAAGCCGCGCTGGGGGCATTTCTTAGCAAACTGTGCGTCCTGTTTTAGCTCCGCCTACCCTTTTCTTATCTGCAGCTCTCCATTGTTAGGAAAAAAAAATAACCTGCCCTGGGGTTCCTTCCAGTTCTTTGGGTACCAGGAACACCTTACTTACTTTAATACTTCTTGTGAGTGAGTGTGCGAGGCAGTCCCAGTTTTTAGGGTGACATGCTCAAGTGGCAAAAATAGAGTGTATGTCTTTTTGTTTTCCTGTAACATACAGCACTGCATCTTGCATATCACAGGCAGATAATAATTATTGAATAAATTAGCAAATCATACAATTGAATTTCATGGTCCATGTCATCTTCCTGGCTCCCTCCCCACCTTCTGTCAACACCCTGTCCTGCTCTCGGAGTCTGTTACTTCCTGTCTGCTGGTTTACCAATAAAAATCGCTTTGGAATTGGGGATGGGTAGAGTGGGCATTGGAGGGAGAGGCTAAAACGAGGTTCTATTTTCTCATCCATGGTTTCATTATCATCGACATGTTGGGACTGTGGGTAAGTAACAGCCAGGAGAGGGAATGTGCTGGCATTCCAGCACCTGCTCTGGCGACGCAGGGCCGCTGCCGCGCTGATCGGGAAGTGGGTGTGGTGAGACCCCTTTCCTGACCCCTTCAGTTTGGGGTTGGAGTCATTGCCTCAGGACTCCAATGATCACATTTGGGACCCTCCACTGTCCCTCTTTAACCTTTAACAGGTGAAAAATCACATCCTAGACCAGACCACAGAAGCTCTGCCTCCTCCCCAGGGGTAAACTTGTGATAGGGATAATGACAAAGTAACAAAGCTGAGGTTAGTTTCCATGTCTTCTGACTCCCTTCCTTTATTCCCTCTTATCATTTAATAAAATCACTGATAAAAACACTAGTCCTGTGGCACTCTAGCCTAAGAAAGTCTTAGGTGGGCCCCAACTGGTGTAGTTCTGTTGTTGGGCATCATCAAAAAGTCCCTGGTTTGATTCCTGGTCAAAGCACATGCCTCGGTTGCTCTAAAAAATAAGGGGGGGGGGGGGGGGTGGTTAGGTGGGGAAGGGAAAGGAAGGTAATTCATTTTTATTGCCAACTATACAGTAGAATACTGGGTCTACAAACATTATCAGCTAATCCTTACAACAACCCTGCAACACTGGTGTTACCACCGCCTCCATTTCACTGCGGAGATAAGAGGGGCCTAAAAATAGAGGGCGAGCCCTGGCCGTCTGGCTCCAGGGCCTGTGCTGTCTCCACTCTCCTTGGCCTGAGGTTTGGCACTAACTACCACGGATAGCATAGCAGCAGAGGAGATAACGTTTGTAAAGTACCTTGTGTGGCGCCCGGCACACACTTTAGAAAATGATCCTCCCAACAGCCTCCCCCGCACCCCTTCGTCACGCTCCCGTTGGACGCGTAGGCTCCTGTAGTAATTTCTCTCACCGTGCTGTTAACAGGGCCTAGGACGGTGATCCACCCTAAAGCACGAATCATTGCGGAGGCTGGGCCGATCGTGATCGGCGAAGGAAACCTGATAGAAGAGCAGGCGCTGATCATAAACGCGTGAGTAAGGCTCTTCCAAGAGAGACTCTGAACTAAGTACGCCAGGTGGTTTTATTAATTTCAGCTACCTGTAGAAGCCTTTTATGGTTGACATCTGGGAAACCTAGTGTTCTAGAACTAGAGAAGCATCGAGGACCTTTTTCAGCACCAGTCATTAGCAGAGGAGGAAAGGAAAGACCAGAGGAGTGAAGAGACTTGTCCGGGGTGGGGCCACTCGTTGGTAGGTTGGTGGCTGACGAGAGTCTCCAGCTCCCAGTCTGATAATCTTCCCCTTACATGTGGCGCCTGCGCTGCTCCTTACAAACCTTTCCTGAGTTCTTCCAACATCCAACTGCAGTGCTGCTCGCCCTAAAGAAAGTCTTTTGGTTGGACTTCTTGGCTGAAATGTTCTTACTTGTGTTCAGACTCACAGGCTTTGACAAGAATCTTCATATGCTTTGTAGGAGTAATGCCCAGAATTATATTTGAAAAATCTGGGGTCCTACAGGCAATTTTTAAACTTTAAAGATTAAAAAGTAATAAAATGTTGGAACATGTATATGATCTTAGCAAACTAGACTGTAATACCTAGGAAATTTTCATAAGCATTTATAAAGCTTTCTAGATAAAATCTTGGCAGGAAATACAAGCTTATACCTAATTTATAGCAACAATGGGTGGAATTTGTAACAAAGACCTTGGGAAAATATTTAACTGATTAAAAAAGGTTTGTTTTTTTTTTTTTGTCTTAAAGCTTACTTAGGATTTGGGAGTTTCTTACTATAATAAATAGTTTCTTTTTAAAATATATTTTGGCATCTTTAGTGAAAGTCAATTAACAACTGTATTCTGCAGTAACTCAGCAGTCAGGAGTAGATCATCATTTCTAAATGACTTCCTCCTCTTAGACCACAAACATCTTATGTTCCAAATATTTCAACTAACTACCTCACAGCATTAAATAACTATTTTATGTAAATATCTGTTTACAAAAGATTATTAAGATTGAAAATGTTTTAACTTAGACATGATGTTAATTCCAGTTCAATAAGCTAAATACAAGTTGTGGCCAGTATCTTTTTTGCCTTGTCCTTGAGAAGGCCCTCTGAGCTGTGAGTTTAAAAAATAAAAGGAATAGCCTCGCAGGGTGGCTCAGTTGGTTAGAGCAGGGATCCCCCACCCAGGGTCCAGTGGCTCCCCATCGCTCATATACCACCAGAGCTCCATTTTTCCCTCCCCCACACCGAGCCCCAGTCCATGGAAAAATCATCTTCCACAAAACCGGTGCCTGGGGACCCCTGGGTTAGAGCATCATCCTGATACACCAAGGTTTCAGGTTTGGTCCTGGTCGAGGCATATACGAGAATCAACATAAATAAGTGGAACAACAAATTGATGTTTCTCTCTGTCTCTCTCTCTCTCTCTCTTTCTCTCTTTCCTCTCTCTAAAGTCAATGAAAAATAGTAATTAATTAATTAATAAAAAGGATGGCCGATCTCCTACATGTACCTGTGACTTCTTTGCATTTCGCTGCTTCCTTTTTAACTCTGAATCAAGAACAAGGGATAAGTAATTCACTTGGATTAAGAAATTACATAGTTGCATATTTTAAGATTGATGTAGATTAAATTGAGAGAATAAAGCCAGATTCTAAAACAGGAGAATTGCTTATTGTATTATTGACTTTTTGATGATTTGTCTCTTCTTTTTATAGGCACCCTGATAATATCACCCCTGACACGGAAGATCCAGACCCCAAACCTCTGATCATTGGCACCAATAATGTGTTTGAAGTTGGCTGCTGTATCCTTCACAGTAATTTAAGATAAATCATCCCCAGCTGTCTTTTAGTACCAAGACTCTTGGTAGAAATTATCATAATTTATGTACCAAATATATTTATTATATATATTAACTACATTTTTAGGGCGAGGCCATCTAGTCCTTTGAGGAAATAGAATTGCAGTGTATCAAAAAAGTATTCCCTCTCTTCCACTGAATAACCCAGTAGAGGAAGGAAGTACACCACCTTCCAGTGTGCGTTCAGACACGTGTGCACACAAGGACCTTGAGCCCAGCATTTTGTAGGTTCCATCCTGTTCCTGTTGCTATAGCTTATTGCCAGGTAGCAATGACTAAGCGACGGTAGAAACAGAAGCAGTAATCCTGGCTTCTGTCCCGATTCGAGACCACAGCTGTGTCCCTTTGATTCCTGTGTAGTTGTAGGTTGACAGTGTATTGTCTGATGCAAGGAAATGGTGGGTGGGGATGAAAACATTTCATTCTTTATTTTTTTTCTCCCAGAGTGTCACCAGTTCTTTTGCTTGACTTTGTACTCTAAAAAGATAGTATGATCTTTTTATGATATCAGCAAAACATTATTTTGTAATAGAAAATACTTGGAGGAAAAAATCTAAATGTTTAAAAGCAGCGAAATATTTAAATAAAATATAAAATGGACTGTTAGAACTATTAAGCAGGCACTTAAAATTATGTTTTTAACAATTTTAAAGGTATATAATATGCTTGTAAATTTAAAGGAACCAAATAAAGTGAGCTGCAAAAGTTTATACAATTTGACTTTACAGTTTGATCCCCAGTTATATAAAGAGAAATGCATAATTATGTAAAATGCGTCAAACCATTAATAGTTTTATTATTGAGTTATTGAGTGACAGGTAATAGTAACATTTTTAAATGATTGTGGAAATATGCTACTGTTAGAATTGGGATATAAGGTGCTCAGTTCTTTAAAGAACAGAGGAGTCATTTATTTATACTTAGACATATTTATATTTAATTAAAGATTAACACTTTACTTTCACACTTCTCTGGGCAAAGAATTTTAGCCAGGCTGAGTGTACCTTGTCTTGCCTTGTCTTTGCCCTCTGCCCCAGGGCAGGACAAGGTCCCAGGGAATTAGTAGGGAAAAAAGAAGATTCTATTCACAGTGTTTACTTAACTCTGATTTACAGATTCCCAAGCCATGAAAATAGGAGATAATAATGTTATTGAATCAAAAGGTAAGCTGTGTTGGGAGCTTTATTGTGAAAAGTGATTACCTCCTTTCTCTTTGTGGCATCTGGAATACAACCTGAGGACAGACATACCTCGCTTTATTGCTCTTCCGCTTTATTACACTTTACAGATACTGCATTTTCCTCAACTTCAAGGCAGGAACCGCCACCAACAAAAATATTACCATTTGCTGAGAACTCAAATGATGGTTAGCAATTGCAGCAATAAGGTGTTTTGGGTTTTTTTTAATCCTCACCCAAGGATATGCTCACTGTTTTCAGAGAGAGGGGAAGGGGTACACAGAGAGACAGAAACACCAATCGGTAGCACCCCAACCAGGGATGAACCAACAGCCTAGGTATGTGCACTGACCGGAAATTGAATCCACAACCTTTTGGTGTGCTGATGTTGCTCCCACCAACTGAGCCTCCCAGCCAGGGCTTAGTAAAGTGTTTTTTAATTAAGATGTGTACATCATTTTTTTAGACATAATGCTAGTATACGCTTAATAGACTATAGTGTAGCGTAAACATAACTTTTATATGCACTAGGAGACCAAACACTTTGTGTGACTCATTTCATTGCAATATTCGCTTTACTGCGGTAGTCTCGAAGCAGCCCTGTGATTTTTTCGAGGTGTGCCTGTCCAGACCGTCGCAAAGTGGTGTGCATGGAAGGAAGGTGTGGTTGGAAGTGGACTGAAATAGCTGTGAGACTAATTCTTTGCCTTTAAGGAACCCAGTCCAGTAATGTGTTTAACACATTAAATTTAAAATTCAGCTGTGTATATTTAAATCAGAACTGAGTTTTATGGAAAGTTCAAATGAAAGTTGGCAAAAAGATTTCTACTAAATACTAATGTCAGTGAAATTTAGTTGATTAATATTATTGTAGACTCAAAGAAACAAATCAGTTTCTCTAGCCATTTGTTTTCTTTAATTTCAGGTCTACCCCCTTAGCCAATCAGAACCAAATCTAAGCTACTTATCACAGATGGGACTGGACAGGGGGTCGTGCAGAGCCACCACTGCTGCTTAGGAAGCAGCTCCAAGAGCTCATCCCACAAAGGTCCAGAATGAACCTGAACAATGAGACGCTTTAGAATAATGCTTTATTTTTCTGGGTTCTGATTGACATGAACGAACATGCTTCTCTTTTAAATAATAAAATTAGACTTTTTGTGAATCTTTTTAATGGTTTTATTTTAATTTGGATTACCAATTATTATTCCCATCCTCGTTGTCATTTTCTATTTATTATTTACTTACTATGTGTCAGACCTTTGCCCAGCACCATATGACACTCTCCCATTTATTTCTTAAACTGTGAAGAAGGGTGGTCTTTCCATTTATTGATAAACTTGCTCAGACAGTTTGCAGTGACTTGACCAAGGCCACACAACCAAACAGTAGCAGAGCTCTGTGTTGAATACTAGAGCTATACAAACTCTGAAATGAAGTACTTTAATTTTTTTTCTTAAGCCAGTTTGAATGTTTGTGCCTAAATCATCTTAGAAAAAATAGCATTCTCATCATTTGATGTCTTAAATTGCAATTCTTCCCATGTTTTTACTGCAGCATACGTAGGCAGGAACGTGATATTGACAAGTGGTTGCATCATTGGGGCTTGTTGCAGCCTAAACACATTTGAGGTCATCCCTGAGAACACAGTGATCTACGGTGTGGACTGTCTTCGTCGGGTGCAGACTGAGCGACCACAGGTACCGGGACCTCTCTTTAAAGAGTTTTCTATGGCTGCTGATTTCCTTAGAATACCATGTTTGTTTTAATGGGGCAGCAAGTCCACTATTTAAAAAGCAAGTAGCTGAAATAAAACATCATAGAAACAGCTCTAAAACTAGAATTTATTTGCAGTGGAATTATTTAGTCTTTAAGGTAATAGCAAAAATATGTAAAATTTGACAATGACAAATTGATTATGAAAGAAGAAAATTCAGAGATGTTATCCTGGTCTTATGTGTTTTTACTGAAGATTTATCACAAAATCTTAAAATGTATTGGTTCCTCCTAAAATATCAACCTTCAAGTGTTAGGAGTACCAAATTTACACTGGACAGCCAGCTGGGATCCATTCATAAGGAATGGGTTTACTAACATAATTAGGATGAAAATAAATATGTTTTGTAAATATGCATGTGTGTCTGGATAATTTCCTGGCGTATGAGAAATGATCCCTTTCTAATAACCAAGAGTAACGAAGGGTGCGTATTTGGAGTTTCTTGTCAGAGCAATAGGTGGATAAGGAAGGGTGTTTGGGACTTTGGACAGAGACATTCTGATTGAAACCTGGAGCCTCTTTGCTTGGAACACACAATATACTTCTTTAGCTCCACTCCTCCAAAAGAAAATATTTTTCAAGATATTTATCACTTTGCCTCTGATTCCTAGCCATATTTTATTAGAAATTTAAACTCCAGTTCTTTCGGGTTATTCTATTTCTGTAATGTTTGGCTTTTATTATTACTATTTTTTTATTATAAGCAAGTATTATTTCAGTAGACTAAAAAGGAGATAAGAACCAAGCCAGTATTTTTTCACTATCTTTCTACAGAACAACAAAAATGACTAAAGAGGAGAAATGAAGCTAGAGCTGGGAAGGGAGATTAGAATTGAGTAAGAATATCTGAAATTTAATATACAAGAGTAAGCAATGCTGCTTTCCGAGTTTCAGTGATCACAAAAATCATGCAGAAATCCTCATTTAAAAAAGGATTCCCCACACGTAATGAATCAGAGAGTGTCTAGGGCAAGAGCGAAAAAAAAAATTGTGTTTTTCACAAGTACCCCAGGGAGTTTTCCAGTGAGGAGAGCTCTGGCGAAGCTGGTACATGAAGAATGTGCAGATGTGCGTTGCGTGGGTCTTGTGGAAAGCAGTGTATTCTGGGTATTTTACTCATGTTGTCTCATGTCATTGAAGCTTTTGTAAAAAAAATTTAAATTATTTATTGTCTATACTGTTACAGTTGTCCCAGGTTTCCCTCCTTTACCCCTCTCCACCCATCCCCCTGTAATTGGAATGTTTTAACATTTTAGAGGTCAGAGTGAAATCTATCAAAGCAATGTTGAAACTGAATCATATATATGCTTTTACATATAAAATCTTTTGGCTTTTCTTGTCACCAAATTGAACATGTGTTCATTGTAAATTTTTTAAAAATGGGTAAGCAATGATAAGTCCGTGCTAATCACCTGTAATTCCATGACCTAGTGGTAATCAGTTCTACCTGTACTCTGAACTTTGCTTCCTGTTAGTCAGTTCTTAATTATATTTTCATCTCAGCCCCAGACACTACAGCTGGACTTCCTGATGAAAATCTTGCCCAACTACCACCACTTGAAGAAGACCACGAAAGGAAGCTCCACTCCAGTTAAGAACTGAGAACCGGCCATGCCGTCCTGACGACATTTTGTCTGTGGCCGCTGTCCTGTGACGGGGTCACCGCGTTTCCGTTCTCTCAGCAGGTCCCAGCTCGGTGCCAGCTGGCTTGTTTTGTAAAACAGATTTAGAAAGGAAAGTGATGGGTTTTCATCATGACTGTTCTCTATAATTTATATAAAATGTGTTATTTTCCTATATCCTTGTTCCTTTTCCAATAATTTACAGATTTAGTTTTCTTTTACATAAAATGTTGGCCACAAATGTTAGTTACCCAAAAGACTACCTGTGATAAGAAAAGGCATATTGTTATGTATCTATATTCT